>SIJG01000247.1:0-68695 GCA_023374025.1 Heterodera schachtii
AGAATTTTTTTAATTTTTTAGACAAAAAAAAAATTATTTATTTTTAATTTATCGTTTTAATTTGAATAATAGATTTTGATCTTTATATAAAATAATTTTAAAAATAATAATTCACATGCCTGCAGCCATAGAAAATACAACCTAAAAATGGTATTTTATAAAATGAAAATATTATATTTATGTAAATGTGCTATTATCTTGTAGAAAATAATTTTTATTTATTAATTTAATTTAAGTTGAATTACATTTAATCGAAAAACAATTGCATTGAATTGATTTGTGTTGGTATAGGAAATTTAAGAATTTTATTGTAAATAAAATAAAAACTAGTTAGTAAATTATTAATCACTCAGTAATTCGCAGTATTATCTTAATATTGACTTATATTATAAATGCTATTATTATGGATATTAATTATTGACAAAATTATAAAATGTAAATGAAGGATTGTTGTTAATATGCATAAAAATACATAAATATCGTTAAAATTGTTTGTCTCAGGCTACTATAGTGGAGTAAATGGGTCTTTTATTAAAATATTATTACCTAAATGCTTTAAGCGAAAATTTTATTATGCTTCATTATCTATTTTATAATAAATTATTTTTCATATAAAACTATTTTGTTTTTGTTTGCCTCATTTATACAAAATTTATTTTTTTTTTGTTTTTTGTTTGCCTCATTTATACAAACTTATTTTAAATAAATTTTTATCAAATCAGTTAATTAATTTATTTTAACTCTAAAGGAATTAATTTTATTTAATAATGAAAGAACGTAAAATTTATTACTTTTAATGAATTTTTAAAATAATATAGTTATATATTTTATTAGCGCAATTTAGTTATTATTGCTTCTTTTAACATTTAACTCTTAAATTAATTAAAAAATTAATGATAGTTTTTTTGATTTAGAAATTTTTTATTATTGCGAGAATGTGCAAGGTCAATTTATGATAGTTTTCTTTTGTACTTACTGTTAAAAATTTTTCTTTAATTAAATAACTAAAAATTTATTAAATGATTTCCTATTACAGCCGCTCACGAAGTGTTTAGTAGTCTGCCTAAGTGTAAGCATCAGAAAGAGCATGAAATTCTGCACTTGAATAACTGATCAGAATGTTAATAGCTCTTTAATTGAAATTTTTAAAAAATAGTATTAATTTTTTTTGCCCGTTTTTTGTAGAAAAGATTGATTGGGTTGAAAACTGTTCCTCAGCCTCTCATCTTATCAATATACTTTTAAGTTGTGAAATGTTAATTTTTATTTATATTAATCTTAAATTCATATTTTTCAATATAAATTACGACATTGCTCTGACCTTCAGTTCAGTCATGCGTTCCAAAAAATTGAAGTTCCGACGGAGGGTAAATATGCACCGTTCTATTTTATTAGTTATATTTTAAATTATACACAATATAATCTCCATATGAATTTTTGTCCTTTTATTAAATTAAATTGAATATATTAATTTATTTAATATACCTTAAATATATATATTATGATATTTGTTGAGAATGTATCCTATTTACTTTGAACATGAACTGGTTTGTGTATGTAATAATTATCAAAACAATTTGTTAACTAAGGAAAATGAATAAATGCTCAAAAATACCCAATTTGTATAGGAATATTTAAGTATATTTATAAAATATTTTTTATTTTTTTCATTCTGCTATAAAAAAAGTTTTTTTATATTAAGTTAATTTTGAATTCGAAATAACAATTAATAGCCATGCCATTAACTAGTTTTTCTTTATTTTACCATTCAGAAAATTTTAATCCGTAAAAATAATTACTTATTTTTTCACGTAATAAATGGTATTAAAAATTGATTTTATTTTTTCAGATAATTATTATTTCGTTGTGCCGAATTTCTTTTTTAAAACACATTTTGATATAAATTATGATAAGATTTTATATATTAATATAAAATATTTTTTATTAAAGTAGCAATTGACGTACTCAGTCACAAAAGTCATTTTCTCTTCAGCCTTAAAGTAAATTAAATGCAAATTCTCTTATTAACATAACAAGTTATTTTATTTTATATTTTATTATCTTTTATTATTATAACTTTGTATATTTGTTAAATTATTTCTTGAAAAATGAGAAATGCTCTTTTTTATGTATTCATGTTTTATATTTAAATTTCTGATAATTAATCATAATTATCAACATTTTATAAACTTATTCTTCTAAATTTAGATAATTTGTGAATACGTATATTTGTTTTGATTAAACACTCACAATTCTTAAACTATTGAAAATTTTCTAATACTTACTAGTTAATATGAACGTTACTTTATTTATTGAAAAATTGATTCTTCTATTTTTATTTATTTTTTAACAGAAAAGTTGTTTCTTAATTACTGAATAATTAATTGGTTTTTTTGTAATATTTTTAATTATAAATCATTATGAAATTTAAATTAAAAAAAATATTTTAACAAATCATTAAAAACCGATAATTTCATTTATTCAAATTATTGTTAATTTACACAATTTTTATCTATAGGTTTTAACATCGACCTAATTTAAAATTCTGTAATTTATTTCTGTTAAAATAAGTATTTGTTCGTTAAAATATTTGCTTAATATAGGAAATTTCTTTCAATTGTTCAACAAATAGCTTTTTTGGAACTTCTTAATCCAAAAAAGATTAATTTTGACTTAAATGAAAAAATCGATTTGTCAAATTAGTTTTGTGGTACTTTTGTGACCTTTAAATTCTAGATAATATAATTATTTATCTTTTTTACATTTGAATCTTCTAACTTATTCATTTGCAAAGCCCAAATTCATTATAAATATAAGATTTTCCTCTGCTTTATAAATCTATTAAATAATCTAGTATTTTTTTATTAATAAATTTTCATATTTTTTTTAATAAATGGGTTATGTTTATTTTTAACATTTATTATATTTGTCATATTTTATTTTTTCCGCAAAAAAGTAAAATAAGTTTTTACTCAATAAATTTAAAAATTGTTAATTTTTTATAAAGCTTTGTATTAATATATTTAATTTGTAAATTTTTAATACAATTTTTAAAAGGATTATAACAATATTAAAAAACTTATCTCAGGGTTATATTATTAGTTTTCGGTTTATTGTTCATATGTATAATCAATTTCTAATGTTATCTAATTCGATTAATCCGAGTGATCATTTAAAGAAACCAGATTTCAGATATATTTAAATTGATAATTTATGTAAACATGGCAATATTGGCAGAATGAAGAAAGAATACTAAAAACACCTGTCATCTCTAAGAAAATATCAATAAAATATTCTAAAATGAAAACAATTGCAGCGCAAACTCATGAAATTTTAAATTAAAAGGATAATTTCTATCTTTAATTTTTATTTTATTTTTGTTCGGTATTCTTTATGTTTAATTAATTTTTTATTATTTGAAATTGTTAATAGATTATTATGATATTTTCGTCTTTCATTTTCTTGGCTGAAAATGAGCGTTACTTTTCATCGAGAACGAAGCTTATGGTTATTTTTCTATTTAAATAGTCTTTTATAATTTTTCATTTTTCGAAAATGTTTTTCAATTGCCTGTGTATTTTTGAATTTATCATTTAACTATATAATGTTATATAATAATGTTTTAATAATTTCAACATAATCACTTTTCAATACGTTTAAATAGCATTGTCCTTAATACATACTCTATTAGCCCTACAAAAAGCAAATAATTTTCACATTTAAAAAATTTATTAAGAAAAAAAATTCAAAATATCGATTTAAAGTTTTCATATAATAACTTTTTTTTTTGATAATTGCATTCACTTTTAAAAATATAATTAGATATTTTTCTCTTGGTATTTTTTGCTTCAAAAGTATCAAACCTTTAATTATATTTTGAATCATTATTAATAAGAAGATTAAATAATTTATAAAATCTTATTATGCAATACTTTAAAATTAAAGAATAAACAATAAAATGTTTAAACATTTTTACTAATGAGGAGAGTTATTTTTACATAACTTCAATGTATTATTTAACAAAAAAAAATTTATTTTGGAAATTAAACGAAATATTTTTATTCAAACAATTAATCATAATATTAATATAAAAATAAAAACAATTAGTTTTTGCTATTATAAAATTTACGCAGGACAACTCTTAAATAATTTTTTACTATCCATGTGATCCAGGCTGTCCATTTTTTGCACCGCTCCATTAATTTATAATGATGATTAATGGATTATTGTATTATTTTTATCTGGTGGATCTTTTATTTTTTAACTATATTATTATAATTTCGTATTCATTGTGATTTTATTTTTTTACACATATTACGTTTATTGATTTGCATTTTGCAATCTTACTAAATGTTAGGTCTTCTTAGTACATTTCTCGAGCAGGTTGTTCTCAATTTCTTACACTTGACTTTTGTGTGGCCTTTAAATGTTGACTTGGCTATGTTGAGAAAACGTAAATTTAATGTTTTAACATGGAATCTCAAATCTAGGTGATCCGTAAAAGTTGAAATTTAGGAAATTTAAAATTTGTAAATAAATCAATGGATTTTTTTTTGGCAAAAAATGGGCATCTATTAATTATGTTATGCTATCTTTATTGGTTTTTATTATTTTTAATAAAAATTTTATTGAGATTTACTATTAGGCATTGGAATATTGAATAATTTAGATGACTTTACATAACAGCTCTATGTACTGTACTCATCGATTGTAAAAATTAAAAATATTTTGTTAATTTGTTTAAATAATATTTTTCATTAAAAATTTTATGTATGGACTAAATGGGTGCAAAATAAAAAAGAAAAACTGATCACAAACGGTAAAATAAATTCATTGCTATATAAAATTTTATCACATAGCTTTGCAAAATTCTTTCAACTATTTTACGAAATAAAATGAATTCAAGATTAACGATGAATATCTCGTATCTTTTATACCAAATTGCTGTGTCTACTATTTTTATTTCGTGATAAATGTATTAACATTTAGAATATTATTAATAGGGCTAATATTTAAGGCTCTAAAGACTGCCAAAATAGGTAGACTAACGTAGCCTATATTGATTTGAGTTTTTCTTAAATACTTAGTAAATATACCGAATTTTGATTATACGCAATAATTTTTTTAAATATTTATTATCGTTTTTAATCATTTTAGAAGAAAATTTATTCGTTTTTTTAGAGACAAGTTCTTTATTTGCTATTGTTCATAATTGCTCGTTTTATTTTTTCAATTAATTTTATAGCTTTTTATTTTAATTCTTGCGCGGTAGTGCATGCTCATTTGATGTATTACATTTTAATTTTATAATTTGATTGATTCTTCCATTAGGCTATTATATTTGATTAATGGATTTCCAAAAATGACTATTTCGGTTAATAGACTACGAGATTAATAATAATAATAATAATAATAAGGTACAAAAGCTATTACCTAAATTGTTTGAAAAAATTTTCAATGTATTAAACTTTACAAATATTAATTGTTGTCATTAAAATCTTGAAAATATAATTTTCTTTCTTCTTTATTCAAGCACTCTTTCATCGAAAAAACTTCACTTTAGGGGTTTAAATGACAAAAAAAATATAACTTTCTTATACTTGCAAAAGTTTTGAAACTTTTTCTGGACCCAATTATTATTTTTTAATATAAACTTTAAAACAAATGAAAGGAACGGTTATATTTAAATTTCTATTTTATGAATTTAATTACTTTATATTTAAAAGGAAAATATTTATTTGATGATAATAAATTTGGGGTGACAATTCTTATTTTAAGCATTAATATGATAACTTCATGAGTTCTGCAACTTGTGGAGAAACTTCTGGCACGGCATTTATTATTTTATTTTTAAATTAACAAATATTTAAATTTTTAAAATTAGTATTTATATTTAGTTTTTTGCGCCAATTATAATTTCTTATAGCAATCAAATTTAATACAGATTTAAAACGTTAATTAGTGTTTAGCAAAAAATAAAATTAATTATCATTTATAGTCACAAAAATAGACAAAATATTTTTTGAAATTTGGGAGAATAAAAATATTTATTAGAGGAAAAAATAAATATTTATTAAAGGAAAACCATGGTTAGTCGTTTTCTTTCCAGTTCATATTATAATATTTAAAAATTTCCAGATTTATTTTCCTAAAATTGAAAGCCACAATTTTTGTCAATAATAATTCATATAAATAAAACCATTTTTGATCTATATTTATTTATTTCATCAAATTAAATCAAATCATTTATTCGATATTTATTATAAATAAAAATTTTAAATTTCATTTAATATTTATTTTAACACTAAGAAAGCTTGATATTCGAAATAGTTTTTGAGCTTTATTTTGTTTAATAGTAGAAATAAAATTATTATTTTTTACTATAAATGTTTATACACAATTATAGCTGTAAATATTTTTTTATTTTGTTCATATTTAGACTTTTAACATTTTGTATTTAATGTAAACATAATTAATAAATTTTTATTGACGGTTAAATATATTTCCATAAAAATAAAGCTCAAATCATACAAAATGCTCATGGAAGCAAAAATTTTAAAATATTAGTTTATTTTGAAAAGTAATTTTCAAAATAATTAAAAATTCTATTTATAAAAGTTATTTTTAAATATTTAAATGTGTCGCGATAAAAATATAATCAATTTTGCCTTGTCAAAAAGAAAATTTTCTACAATACTTAATTGATTATTATCAATTATAGTCATTTAATTTTTTATTTACTTTAATTTTAAACTGAAATTCTGGTTTTGTTGGCTTTTCATGTTTCTTTTTCTTAAGAATATTTTAATATTAAGAGAGCATATTTATTTTAAAAAATTTTCACTAGGAATATATTATCATTATTTAAATGTTTGTTCGTTCGGTTTACCGTATTCTTCAAACAATTTTTATATGTAAATCAAGTAAAGGCCGAAAATAATCCATAAATCAAAAAAATATTTTATTTTATTATTCTGAGCTTATTGCATTGTTTCTTAAGTATGTTTTTTTATAAGTTAACGAATTTGAGTTTTAAATCAATAAATTGAATAAATTACTAATAATTTCATTTTTTCGTTTTATATATTGTTTTTACATTTTATCTTTTTAATAACCAACATTATCATTTCATTTTTTAGTTTAATTGATTTAAATTATGTTTAATTATTCTTTTTAATCTACTAAATAAATTTTGTATATTTAATTTGTTTGTTAAATAATTTATTTATTTTAAAAATTCTATGCTGAACAATATTTATTGGTAATTTAATGAACTGCACCTTCATTAAGATAATTTTTGGCAAGTGATAAAGCTTCTTCAGCCGATATGCTTAATAAATATTTTTATAAAAAAGTATTTATTCCTAAATTTGGTTTGAGTGTTATGTAAATCAATCTTTGTTCTATTAACTTGAGATATTAGGTTTTTTTTTTAAATTATTATTTTAAGATAATTATGACAAAATTTGGTTAATTATTATCATTATTATTTGCTGCACACATCGATTTGTACACATTTTCTTAATATCTTTATCAATAAAAATCTAGTAACGAAGAATGATTCATATTCGCTTTTAACAGTCGCGTTCTTTAAATGTTGTGTTATTACTTTGAATAATTATTTGTTTTAATATTTAAAGGTTTCAATATTTATTTATCTTGATGGATTATGATAGTAATAAATTTTGAAAATAATTGTGTTTTTATAAATAATAATTTTGAAAAAAATTATTTATATATTTTTTTAATATTTGCCGTCAAGGTTCGCGAGATAATATTGGTTAGTCAAAATTATACTTCATTTTTTGAAACTTTGTGAAGTTTTTTTGAAAAATTGCAAGCTAGTAGAAAATACTTAGGGCCCAAAGCGTTAATAATTGCTTTTTCATTTCACTACAACAGCATTTATTCCTTTCGGTTAGTTTTTATTTATATTTTGCTTTTAATTATTCTTTATTCATGGCAAAAATTTGGCGTCAGGTTATTAATGGTCTGACGCATGGTTCGTGAAGTATTAGAATTTTATTTCTAAGTTCTTATATTAATTTGTACAATAAGTAATTTTGTTATTTTTTTTTTTGTAAAATTTAAAAAACTTTTTCAGTATTTTTTAGGAGATTGTGTTAGTTCTTACTTACTTAATTTTGTATTAGTATTTTTGCTAAAAAGCGTTTTTTTAAAATTCCCGGATTAAAGTTTTTAAATTCAAGGTCACTTTAAAAAAAATTGATCTGGAAATTCTATTTCTTATGGCTCTTGACAAGATCAGAATACTTGTTGGACGCGTACTATGCAAATTATAATTATTCACATAATTTCTGTTTAATTATCAGGGATTTGATAAAAATAATCAACAATTTTATCACTTTATTTTATTAATTTCTTTTAAGTTGTTTTCTTTTTAAGATAATTTTTGTGTCTATTCCTTTTCTTTACATCTTTCATTAATTAATTTAAAGGAAACTTAGTTAGAAATAAATATTATTGATTTTATATTAGTTCAATTAATTATTATTCTTATTATTATTGCAGCTAATATTAATATAATTTTTGATAATTCAAAATATTTTTATGTTTTTGCATTTTTGGCTTGTAATATATATGTAAATCATATTAATAACATTTTAACAAAAGTTCTTTTTATATTAATTGCATCCATGAAAATCATTTTCATTATGAGTGCGTTTGAATAAAAAAGTATTTTTATTAAAATAAGATAGTAATCTATTAATTATTGAATTTTCATTTATTATCCTTATATTTTAGTCTAATATCGTTTTATGCAATATGGAGTGTTCTAAAATTTATTTTTGTAAATTATCTTATGAATTTTTGTCCTCCATTATTTATTTAAAGAAATTTTTTTAAATAAATGTAACATATATTATATAAAAATGAATCCAAAACTGAATCAAATTACTTAATTTTTGAGGGTCAATTATTTTTGCTTTTAAATTATTTTTAATGTTTCATAAAATGCTAAGTTGTGAGAAGATTAAATAATTTCCAATATTTTTTATAATTTAGTTTTAAAATGATGAGAACAGCATATTATAATGTGATTCTTTGTTATTTAATGCAAATAATCCAAATTTTTCTAAAAAATAAAAACTAATAAATATTACGGTATAAATATATAATAATTTTGAAAATTTATTTTTAAATTCTCAAAATTATCGGCAAATTAGAAAATTAATTTTTATCAAACAGACGACTATAATAAAACTTTAATTATTTAAAGCTTACCTGAAATTGCGCCATCCACTTTTCAACAATTTAATAAATATTTGTTTAAAAAAATCATATAGAATAAATCATTTAAAATTTGTGTAAAATCGCTTCTAAATAAATATAACAATTTGTATAAATACACTTTAATAAAATAAAACATTTGAAACTAAAATTTAATTACAAATTTAAGTAAGTTTCTGCGTATAAAAAACTAATAATTAGAAGATTTTTTAATAAAGGGAGGAAAAATGGACGTTTAAGTACCATTTGGAATCATTAACAAACCCTTTAAAAGAAAGATCAGCTAATCTAAAGAAATTAATTGATTATATTATAATAAACCTTTCAACCAATTGGAACAACTTCTTCAATAATTGCTCTCGGATGCAAATAAAATAAAAAGAAAAATAAATATGTAAACTAAATAAGTCACTTATTCGTTTATTTAAATTAAATTGAATAATATAAGAAGTGCACATTAAATTAATTTAAAAAATAATCAATTAATTTATGTTTCAGAAAATAAATAAATTTTTTATACAATTTATTAATTTTGTAGTTCTTTGAATATTTGTGGAAAATATCTTTTAAAAATATAGTTGATTTTTTATTGTTTATTTGTTTGTTAATGGATCAAATTAGCTTAAAAATGTGGCATGATTAAGTTCTTTTTTAACAATAATTTTGGTTTGACGTACAGACAAAATTAATAAAAACCAATTTATTCATCGGTTGCGATAAAAATATATTAAATTTTTTATGCTAAATAAGTAAAATGAATTTAGTGAAAAAGTTTAAATGTTTTTTTTTATTATGCTAAAATAATAAGCGAAAACCAAGAATTAATTTATCCCATAATTCCAATTAAAAAAAGATTATTAAAGCATTTAATCATTATTTATCGGGCACTTTTTTGATTTAATCATTCTTTACCATCTAAATTTTATATATTTATTCTATTAATATAAGAAATAATTTTAACTTTTTATTTAATTTTTGTGTGTGGTTTTTATTTATTTTTTTTAATCAATTATATAAATTATTTCAAATTTTTAATGTTTAATCTACGTATCATTGAAGATCTTATTTTACTATAATTTTCTCTTCTGCTCAAATTTTCAATTAACTTACATCTATTATAACTTTATGGGTGGCTAGTTATTCATTTATTTATATTTTTTGAAAAGTTTATCCTTTTAATTCTTTGTAAAATTTTTAAGATTTGAAGGTTTTAAAATTTTTTGGATTAAGTATATAATTTTATTGTAGTTACGTTGATAGTTTTTATTAATTCGCCGCTTCTATACTTTTTTTGGTTCGCCTCAAATAAAGGTGAATTAATAAAAATATTATAATTTAAATAATTTTATTTAAAAGTTACCGAAATCTTTATAATTTAATTCATAAATAAGATCGAAATGAATCACTTTTTAATAACGCAAATTTATAATAATTTTTTACTAGATATATTAAAAAAATAATAATATAGTTATGTTTATTCAGAAATTTATTTTCTCTTGGTTTATTTCTAGCGTATAAGCATAGTTTTTGGCAAGTTTATTATCTTTGAATTCAAAGTTTATTTGTGCTTTTTTGTACTTTCGGACTTAACGCAATACCTTTTTTATCAAGTTTCAAATAATTTATTTTTGCAATTAATTGTATACTAGTAATATCGTCTAAGACTCTCATTGAATTTCGACCAATTTTGGAACATGCTTTAATGCGATATTCCATTTTAAATAATTCTTTTAAAATTGAAATCAACAATTTTTTGATTATTAAAAAGATTAACACCAAAAATTAATTGTTTATATATTTTGAAAAATATTTTGTATTAATTAGTATTTCTTTTTTCTTGAAAATTTTTAATTTTTCATAATTCAAATTTTTCATTTCATCACCGTTTCTTTATTTTTATTCATTATTTCTTTAATTATATATATTGGATTCCAATAGCAATGTAGGTTTGAAATAAAGCTTCCTCTAATTAAATTTTTATTTGGCTCTCAGTTTTTCGGCAAATCACCGAGACCGAGTATAATGCTGCTGCGCTACGGCATGTCTGAGAAATAAAAAAAATTTAATTTATATATTCTTTACATTTTGTTTATTAAATTTTTTTGTTTGAAGCTAATTGATTTATTTGGTTTTAAAATGTTTTTAATATTCATTTAGAAATATTTTGATAAATAATGAGTTTTGCTAGAAACTTATATAAATTATTTTCTTTTAAAGAATAATTTAATGGTGATATAAAATACATGAATTTATTGTATTAATAATTTTAAGAAAGATTATACTGTTTAAATTTTTGATATCAAAAAATATGCGTATTAAATCATGAAAACGCTAATTACATAACGAATACAAGACTTCAATACATTAAAACATAATAATTTTGTATAATCAATCACGAAACATATACTATACGATAAAAAAATTATTTTAATTAATTTTAATAGGTAATATCGCATTTTACGGAATAAATAAATTTATTTTAACTAAATATACTCATTAAAAGGAAAAATTATTACCTATAACATGGAAATTGCCAATTAATAAAATCACGAGAAGAAACGACAATAATGAATGAGGTTTAAATGGGCTCTTTATTTGTTTTATTGAAGGAAGCATTATTAAAATTAATTTAATTCTACAAGTTGGAATTTAAAAAATTAAATCCACATTTAAATTCTTGAAGGAAAATTAATAAAATTAATTTTCATGTAATTTAAAATAATTTCCAAGTGTGCTAAAACAAAGAATATAACACATAAATAAATTCATAATTTTGCCCAAGTTCAATCAATTAATGTCCCATGATATCATTTAAAAAATTCTCTATAAGAATTGTAATTTTTCGAATTTTTTTTTTGTTTGATAGGTATGTCATGTATGAAATGTTTTAAAAATTTTCCATTTATTTCTTCATTTCTTAAATGAGCATATGGGTATTATTAAATTTATTCATTTTTTGTTACTTTAAATTTTGTTAAAGTTATTCTTTGAAATTTTAATTTTTATTTATTTACATATTATAGCATTACTATTTTCTCTAAATATTCTTATTTAATTCTCAAATGATTTATTGAATAACAATTCATATTTACATTCTTATTTATTTTTACATTATATCATTTAGGCAATATGTTGCTATTAAATCATTTTCATCACCAAAAAAGTTTTATCTTATTTATAATAATTTACTGTTTCACCTGATCTAGTGAAGTTCTATACTATCGTAACTAATTTTTTGTTCTTTTGAGATTTTAGTATATTCAGAATTATTAATTTAAAATATTTATTACTTAAATTTACATAGTTCTAAGTGTTTTATTCAGATTTTATATTTAAATATACAGTGAAGGTTTTTATTAGTCTTTATCATTAGCTCACTTATTTGTAAGCAATGACAACATAGTAATTTAAATAAATAAATTTACTTTTATCTTTCTTCGTTGCTCATTTCAGTAAATTAGTACTATTATCGAATTTGTTTATTTATAAATTTTTTTTTGCTAATTTACTTAAAAATTTTTAACGTTTACAAAAGTTCATATAATTTTTTTTTAATTATCAAAAATTGACATGCTTTATTGCTTATTCCATGCTTTACCATTTTTTAGTGCTCTAAGACTCTATCGGCTTCTTTGTTCTCATTTTTATAATATAACATAAAGTTAATATTTAATTTATAGTAAATAATTATTTTTTATACTTCATTTATAATTTTATTTTACATTGTTAATTTCCTGTCCGTTACATTTATACGATGAAATTTTCTAAATTATTTAAAAATATAAATTTTTATTAAAAAATGTTATTTGTTGAAATTATCTTTCTTGTATTTGCATCTTGTATATTAATAATGCTCCCGTTATATTTAAATCCCTTATCTTTCTTATACGATGTGGTCGATCATGATTTTTGAATTGTTTTAAAATTTTTTAATAATTACTCAATAATTATTTGTTGAAGCATATTATTTATATTTAAAAATGCAAAAAATTATTATATATATCATAAATATTAGTGTGAAACTAACTTTTGAAGCTCACACCTAGCTTCATTTTCCTGAGCTTAAGTTGTTAATCTTGATTATTTATTCGAAACAAATATTTTTTAAATTATATTTAAATATTTTGCATCATTAAAGATTTTTATAAAATAATCGCTTGAATGAAGTTTATCATGTCCTTTAATGAATATCAAACGACGATAACACAATGTAAAAAATCTTGTTAAAATATTAAAAGTAAATATTAATTAAATATGATTTATAAATTATTATTATTTTTGAATAAATTTTGTTCACTATTTAAATTTTCTCACTAAGATATTGAATAATTTAGATGCTTTTATTATAATCGCTCCATGTGCTGAGGGTCGATTTCGCTAAATATAATATATTACTTTTATTAGTTTTTAATAATTCTCTGAGTACATTTTAAATTTTTGATTTGTTTTGATAAAATTTTCAGTATTATTTGAATGATTACTTAAGAATGTATTATTATTCATTGCGTTTATGCCAAATTATATCATTGGTTTATATTAAAAGAAAGAAAAATTCGGTAAGAGCAATGTATTTTTTAGTTTTTTTATTATTTTTGATTAAAAATTTCTTTATTTAAATAATAACCTGTCGCTTGTACACAAAATAAATAAATAACAAAAAAAGAGAAAAAATCATTTTTTATATAGGTTCCTGAAGTAACATTTTTACCAATGACATGATGCAAACAAAGCAAATAAATGAGATTTTAAACGAATTAGCGGCATATTTTTCGGAAAAATGCCGTTTTTCAATGTGATTGTTTAGAAAACTCTAACGGATTATAAAAAACTAGAAAATATTTGCTAAACTCGAAAACTAGCTTAAATATGCAATAATAAAAAATTTTAATACAAATTTAAAAATAATTATTAAATACTTAATAATTGTATTTATGACATTTAAATTATTCTTTTAAAAAAAATGTTTTAAATATTAATTAATTTTACATTTTTTATTCTAAAATTTCAAATTGATTATTTAAATTTTATGAATGAACGTAACTTGCCTAATAAATAAGGTGATTTTTTTATTTCTTTTTTCTAATCTATTTTATTTTATTTAAATCTATAACATTAACAACCTTAAAAATTTATTTAATAAAATATGTGTTTCATTTATGAGATATTAATAATTTATAAATGAGTATTATTTTAAAGGTCATCTAATTTTAAAATAATCTTCAAAATGATTTTTCCAAATCTGCAAAATATTTTGTAAATTGTTGAAAGTTCGTGTTTATTTTATAATTCAAATAATAATATTATTTTTTTTATAGATGGAATTGACCAGTTTTTCAAAAAACAATATAATTATCGCTTCTGCAGAGCATTATAAATTAAACTAATTTTTTAAGTTTATATTTTTATAAATTAATATTTTAGGTGCTTAAAAAATTATATAAATTACTAAAACCTATTTACTTTTATTAATTTCTTTGATTCAATTATCAGTTGACATTTATTATTTTTTATATCAAGCGTTCTTATTCGAACTGAACACGCGGTTGAACATATGGTTATTGATTAATATTTCGCATTTATATAATAAATATTCGCCAATATAATTTTTATTTTGATGTTTAATTTTTAATTTTTGCTGTTTTACTAAACTTGTAAGTTCAATAATGTTCATAAATTTTTATTTTATTTGTTCTTTATTTAAATTAAAGTTTCTGGTTTTTGCCAAATTTGTTCTTTTAAAATTATAAATATTCATTAAAGCAATAACCCGTAGTCATAATCAAATTTCTATTGTTTATAACTTTGTTTAAAAAATAAAAAATTCAATTTTTTTTAAATATTCAGAAAAATTGTGTGTTAATATAGCAAATTAAAAATTAGGAAGAGATTATAAATAAAATTCCATCCTAATTTAACCAAATATCCAATTGCATAATTAATTAAAACAAATGCTTTAAAGCAATAGCAACGTTAGAATATTAAAAGATGTATTAATAACACTTTCTTTTTAACAATTAATAAATAGATTTGGCATTAACATATAAATATGTACGGTTTTTTGATCTAAATTTTTTCATATTTTTATAAAAATTGCATTTTTTTTCTATTCATCTTGTTTATTGTTTGATACTATTGTTATCCAGACTCCATTTTGTTCTTTTGGTTGAGACTCGTCTTATTATTTAGATTATGTGTATATGTAGATTTTGCATATTTTTTTATAATAACAATTTAATCACTGTTGTAAGCCGATAAATTCATGCATTTATTAATAAATTATATACTATAAACTGAGTTGTTATATTAAATTTTTTGAATGTGAATGAAATTAAAATATTTTTCTTTAAGATAATTTTGTTTATATTTTGTAGTTAATAGAAAACGTTTTATTTCTTTAGTTATGAACTTTTTTTTCTGCATATAATAGAAAATTTGATCATTTAAAATAAACAGTGAATTTCAATTATGGCAGTGTTTTTAGTACAGCACATATTTTAAAACATAGAACATCTTTTTATTATTTAATTTCTCAAAGTTATAAAAAGATTTATCTTTTTATACTATTGAAAAAATTTTTTTAATTTAACTTAGTATTTAATAAATATCTTGTAAAAAACTTGTTAATAAATTATAGCGCCTTCTATTAATTTATGTGTCTTTTGATTTATTTTTAACGAATAATGTTATAATTTTTTGGTGCTAGGTCGTTCCTAAAAACCGCCACATGGGCGTTTCCTAAAAACCGCCAAGTGGTAGGGAAACAAAAAATGTAAGTAACTTGGTTCAATTTCAACCAAATTAATATTTCCATGGTATCATTCAATTGCTCAAGGTGTTCAACAAGAATATTAATTAAATTTTTTTTTACAAAATTCGAAAAAAGTTATTGATCATAAATTTTCAATAAGTTTTGAGTCAAAATTATTTTACCAGAACTTTTTAAAACTCAATAAAATTTTTTAAATTTTAAAGATAAATAGATTAAATAGAGTAGTGGAAATTCGAAAAAGACAATTTAATCTAATTGCTTTTGAAAAAAGGTTATAAAGCATTAAACAGGCTATGTTTTTTTGCCATGTTCATGCAAATATAATTATAAACATTTTAAATTTTCACGTCATTAAAATGAATTAAGTCAAAATAAATTTATATTCGATAGCTCTAAGAATTCTCTATTTATGGTTAAAAATTCAAAAAATTTCATTGATTTCTGGTTAAGTAATTTTGATATAATATTTAAAAAACAAACACTTCTTAATAAAAAATTTTCTGTGTAAATCAAATTAATACTTGTATTTACATTCCGTTAAATCATGCTATTATTTGAATACAAAATTTTATACTTTTAATATTTACAGTGAATGTTCTTTATTTTCGTAATTTAATCAACTCGCCAACAGACTCATTGTTTTAAATTTTTATCACTTTTGTATATATGTAAATTATAATTTCTATTATCATTATAGTACCTTATATATTATGTAATAAATTATATATTCTTTTTTAAATCCTAGATAATTAATACAATACATAAGGTTCACACCGGTTAGTTTAATTGCTTTTAATTTAGTAAAATAAAGAAATGGACTATTAAATAATTAAGATTTATGGAATATTTATTATTGAAATTAATTTCCATTTAATTAGTTGATTTAAAACTTTAGAATTATCTTTCAAATAATTTATAATTAATATTTAAATTTATTTTCTATTTAATTAGTTCATTTAAAAATTAGAATTGTCTTTCAAATAATTTACAATTAATTTAAATTTATTGTATTTAATTAACCTTGAAATTATAATTCTTATGATCTCGTGAAATAAACTTAGCAATTAAGTTAAATACCAGACATTTTTATTTCATGACCATCCCCATATTATCGGTAAGAGGATAGATACCATCCCCATTATATTAATAGTGTATTTTTTTTCTTATCTTTTCAAACTGTGGCTTCTATGCTTTAATTATGATTAAAAATTCCCAGAATAAATTTTTAAACGCAGATTAAACATATTTTCATTTTTATAAGAATTAAATTTTTTTCTTTTTATTATTTATCTCTAAACCAATGATTATTTTTTTTATTCAGCTTTAGAATATTTAATATCCTCTTGTTTTTTGATCGATTATTTATTCACAATTACACATCCTGCTTATATATATATATATTTCTACATTAAATTTATTATATTTTTTTTAATTCATGCTAACTGCGGTAGAAATCTATTGGTATTTTAATTTTGAATATATTTAAATTTCAGATTATTTATCACATCTGTTCATTAATTGTTTAGTATTAATTTTGCTTTTTTAAATATTTTTTGCTAGTTTCTCAAAGAAATATTTATGAATAAACTCAATCTTTCAGTAGCATATATCGTTAATATTATATAATTCTGAAGATATATTATACTTGGTAAACTAAAAAGTTTGATTTAAATAATTCTTTAACTATTATATTCTTTTTAAAGCTATATTTTCTAATATTAATATTTTTCATATATTCTAATATATAATTTAGATTGCGATTTTTTTTTTTGATTTTCATGCTTTATTACTTTGTATTACTAATTTTTTTAAATTCCTAATTCATATACAAAAATTATTTATAAACTCCTTTAACTCTATGAAAATTGAGTTTGTTATTTCTATATTTGTAATATTTCTTCAGCTTGCCCCCTTTTCAGACTTACGGCTCTCAATAAAAAACACTCAATTTAATAAGTTTATTTGAATGCGTTGTTTGTTAATTTAAATCCTTTAGATGTATTTAATTGTAGATAAGTTATTCATGTCTATTTTTTCAATTATTTTATTTTAATAAAAAATAAATAATTTATTTATTCGATTTTTTTAATATCAAATCTTCGTTATATTTTTATAATATTCAGTAGTAAATAATATGGTCATCTTCTCTCCAAATTATATTAAAAAATTTCATAAACTGAGTTTTTTATGAGCTACTATTTAAAGATATACGAATATTTTTAAATGATGTTCAAATACAATACTCCAAGGATTTTAAAGTTATTTGTTTTTATACCTTCACTCGATTTGCGTAAATCTGTATTCAAACAGAAAAATATATGATTCTTGCGAGATTTTTTTACATTTCTTTTAATTTTATTAGCTAAATAATTGTAAACGATCTAATTAAATGGATAACTTAATAAATATTTTTACTATAATTATTTAAGAAAAACATAAGTTGCAGTTTTCTCATTTCTCGTAACATTGTTCAATAAGAAATTTGCGTTTACACATTTATATTTTGAATTTTTATTAGCTGAAGTTTTATCTAATTTTCCTACGCATATGATTACTATGGTAACATTGGAAATATTATGTGAACAGTTTAATTTCTTTTATTATATTTAATTTTATATTTAAACTATTCACACAATATAATATTTTTATTAAATAATTTTTTTTTAATATGATTTCTTTAAATGGATATTAACTTTTTTACTTATAACTTAGAAATTCTGTTATTATTTCATTGAAAATATATTTCAAATGTTTCGTTTTTTATTCTGCATTAAAATAAAATTAATTAAAGTAAAATCTTGACTTTAAAAAAATTAATTCATAGCTAATCATGAAATATTAGATCATTGTTCTTATGTTTGTTGAAATAAATTTAAAAATCAGTGCGAAAAATTCTAATAATTCTCCTTTATAAGGTATAACCAGGAGTCGGATTTTTTCGTATTTTAAATCACGAAATTAAAAAAAACTTTTTTTTTTGGTTATTCTTATGAATTGTTAGGAAGACTTTAAGAAATACACCTTAATAAGTATTATCCAAATAGAAAATTTTTAACATTATCACTTTCCATTCAATAGATTATAGTCATTTAATGTTATAATTATTCAAATAGATTCATAAAGTTTTATTATTTATTCAACGTTATATTATCCAAATTTTATTTACTTATTGTCGCAGTATTAAAATAATAGTTATTTTTTTATATCTTATAAACTTTCTTGTTTTTTCTTTTTGTCTTGTTTATTGTTCAATACGAGTTGTGTACATTGCCAGAATGGTTATGAATTCTGAGTGAGACTCGTCTCGTTATTATTTAGTTTACGCGTATATTTTGCAGCTATTTATTTAATAAAACGATGCTTTGGACTACTTTGGCTCCTTAAATTGATTAATTTTAGTTTTAAATTTCAATTATAAAGATAATCAACCGTAACATACCCCGCTCAAGAATTTGGATGACCTGTGCACCTTAAATTGGTTCATTTTTATGTATGGAGGTACTTCATTCAATAAAAAAATCATGAAATTGTCATGATCATATTGAATTTAGTGCTAAAATAAAATTGATAAACTTTATAATGAATATTAGTTTATTTATTATTTTTCACCGTTATGACCAACTGCTCCTCCTTAAAAAATAAGGAAATTAAAAATTGTTTTATTTTAAACTTTATAATTCCATGAATTTTGAATTGATCAGTTTTTCACTAGCAAAATAGACGATCACTTTTTATCCAAATTTGGCAATTTGCTGCTGATCATTTTTTATTCAATTCCATATGGCGATGTGCTGCTGAAAAGAATCAATTTCATAAAATGCTTTATTTAAAAAATTAATAAATTCCATGAATTTGCATAATCGTAATAAATGATTAATGCATCCAAATGGCAACGTGCTGCTGATACTTTTAACCTTAATGGCAATATCTGATCGACTTTATTCAACTTGTTACTGTGCTGTTGATCATTTTGATAAATTTAAAGTAAATTTATCAGACTTACCAAGGTTCTATGCAAGCGTGACAGCGACGGTTCCTTTAATAAACCAATAAAATTGTTATAAACACTATTGATTAAATTATTTTAAATTTATGAATTGCAATGAGCTCCGATCTGCTGCTCATAACTTTATTTTATTATTCAATTTCATATTGCAATGTACAGTTATTTACCTTAAATTGATAACACTTTAAATTAAATTTTAAAATTCTTGTTTACCTTCATCATTCAGGGTTGCCCGTCGTCAGCGTCTAAAATAATGAATTTCATAAAAAATCTATTTCTAAAATTAATCTTTTTATTATTTATCTCTAAACCAATGTTTATTTTTTTTATTCAGCTTTAAAATATTTAATATCCTCTTGTTTTTTGATCGATTATTTATTCACAATTACACATTCTGCTTATATATATATATATATCTACATTACATTTTTTTTATATTTTTTTTAATTCATGCTAACTGCGGTAGAAATCTATTGGTATTTTAATTTTGAATATATTTAAATTTCAGATTATTTATCACATCTGTTCATTAACTGTTTAATATTAATTTTGCTTTTTTAAATATTTTTTGCTAGTTTCTCAAAGAAATATTTATGAATAAACTCAATCTTTCAGTAGCATATATCGTTAATATTATATAATTCTGAAGATATATTATACTTGGTAAACTAAAAAGTTTGATTTAAATAATTCTTTAACTATTATATTCTTTTTATAGCTATATTTTCTAATATTAATATTTCATAAATTCTATATTTGTCCATAAGCTTCAAGTCGTACTGAATTACATTGGCATCGATGCCTTATTCTTTAGCAGGCTGCCACTACAATTCAAAAATCGATAATCTGTAACTTTGTTATTTAAAAATGAATTTGGTAGCTTACTTTCATCAGAGACACTTTATTAAATATTTAGCCATGTAATTATTATTTTCCTTTAAGATTTATTTTATATTATTAATATTTTTCATATTATTCTGATTATAATTTTTTAATCCTTTTTTGATTTTCATGGTTTATTACTTTTTATTACTGAAGGTTTTTGAACGCAATTAATAGTTTATTTTTATTCACATATAAAGATCGACTAGGAATGTGGATGAATTTCTTTTAGATCTTCATTTATCTCACTGAAACAATTTTATTTTAATTAATTTTTTTTTGAATGTATTAATTGTTTATTAAATTTATTAAATGCATTTTATTAAAGTTAAATTTTTATAGATTTTACGAAACATTAGTTTTTTTTTATAAATAATTTTTTGATAATTGAATTTGCAAAAAACGCAAAAATAAAAATTAAAAAACGAATTTGCATAAATGGTAAACGAACCTAGGGCTTAAAGACGGCTGACTAGCGTATTACCTCTACACCATTCAGTAATGCAAATAAGTGCAAATAATTATTTAATTTGTTTGTTCATTAAAAAAGTTTGGCACGTCATAACTTGGCACTCATGCTGATTTGGCAATAATGGTTAAAATTTCATAATACAACCTATGGGTGATCTACCCACCCTCCAAATTTCATTTAGAAATCCCACGGTCACTTGCCGACCTCTCCTTTGTTAGAGAAGAGAAGCCAAAAATGCATAAAATAGTAAGCTCAAGTTATTCAAATTTAGTAATTTATTTTATTGAATTTTTAATTAAAATTACTCACAAAATATTATATTTGCCTTAATTAAGAAAATTATACGCCAGCATTTTTGATCAAATTTTCGCTGAACATCTTTTAAAATAATATTTTAAGCATTTTATATTAAAATTACGCATTAATTATTTATTATTTAAATTTTGCTTTTTTTGAGTTCGTAAGATAATTAAGTACTTTTTTTAAAGAATTTTTACTTTTACGGCAAAATTAAATGATGGCATTAATCTTGGCAAAGAAATTCTTAGCACCTCATTTTCTTATTTTAATAATTTTATTTAATGCATTAAAAAATTTACTATATAAATTTTATTATTGGTAAGTTATTTAAATACTTGTTTTCTCAAATGCATTTCTTTCTTTAGTTTGACATAATGGTCGTGCGAGTTTTTTAAAATATGATTTTATTAAATTTTTTTAGTGAAAAATTGGACAAATTTATGTTGTATTTTAATTAACTTTGGCAGTTTTATTCTATTTTATTTATTTCATTATTTTTGCTATTTAATAGTCATATTTTTCCGTAAAAGCAAACTTATATTTTGGTCCACAGCCTTTTCTTATCAATGATAAAAAAATAAAATTTTATTGAAACAATTTAATTCATATTTTAACTACAAAAATATTATATCTTTTAATTATCTTTTATTAAATTAACATTAATGATGGTTTTTAAATAACGCCCAGAAGAATGCATATAAATTCCAAGGATATTACAAATTTGAATCTAAAATTTAATTCTTATATTTTAATACTTAGAAAGTTTCTTAAAAATAAAAATAGATAATAAATTAAAAATTCATTATGCTGAATTAAATTTTTTTTTAAATTAATGGAAGTCATTATTTTAGACGCTGACGACGGGGCAACCCTGAATGATGAAGGTAAACAAGAATTTTAAAATTTAATTTAAAGTGTTATCAATTTAAGGTAAATAACTGCACATTGCAATATGAAATTGAATAATAAAATAAAGTTATGAGCAGCAGATCGGAGCTCATTGCAATTCATAAATTTAAAATAATTTAATCAATAGTGTTTATAACAATTTTATTGGTTTATTAAAGGAACCGTCGCTGTCACGCTTGCATAGAACCTTGGTAAGTCTGATAAATTTACTTTAAATTTATCAAAATGATCAACAGCACAGTAACAAGTTGAATAAAGTCGATCAGATATTGCCATTAAGGTTAAAAGTATCAGCAGCACGTTGCCATTTGGATGCATTAATCATTTATTACGATTATGCAAATTCATGGAATTTATTAATTTTTTAAATAAAGCATTTTATGAAATTGATTCTTTTCAGCAGCACATCGCCATATGGAATTGAATAAAAAATGATCAGCAGCAATTGCCAAATTTGGATAAAAAGTGATCGTCTATTTTGCTAGTGAAAAATTGATCAATTCAAAATTCATGGAATTATAAAGTTTAAAATAAAACAATTTTTAATTTCCTTATTTTTTTAAGGAGGAGCAGTTGGTCATAACGGTGAAATAATAAATAAACTAATATTCATTTATAAAGTTTATCAATTTTATTTTAGCACTAAATTCAGTATGATCATGACAATTTAATGCTTTTTTTATTGAATGAAGTACCTCCATTTTTATGACGCTGTTAAGCCTGAATATTGCAATATTAAGTATAGATAAAAAATTGACCAGCAGCACGTTGCCAAATTTAAATAAAAATGTTCAGATTATTGCATTAATCATTAAAATAAGATAAAGAACCATTAAATGAAATTCAAGGAATTTATTATACTTCAAATAAAGCTTTTTGATTCATTATTTTAGAGTCGGCTGATCGAAATCGCACGGAAGGTAAAATATTAAATAAACTAAAATTTCATCAAAAGCCATTAAATTGAATAAAAAAATAATCAGTACCATATTGACGCTCATATAATCGAATAATTTAAATTGTTAAATTTAAGTTCAATTGCACGATGTTGCTGAGAATGTTATCGAAGAGGGTAATATTAAAATTTTCGGACATAAATAAAAAATGACCAATTAAAAGTGCGAAAGTTGTGTAATTTCTAAATGTGGTATGTTAAAGAATCAATATTGCTATATTTTCAATTGTAAAAATGATCAGCAGCACATTTACAGAATTCGTTAAAATGATCGAATACCAAATACATAAAAATGAATCAATTTAAGGTGCACAGGTCATCCAAATTCTTGAGCGGGGTATGTTACGGTTGATTATCTTTATAATTGAAATTTAAAACTAAAATTAATCAATTTAAGGAGCCAAAGTAGTCCAAAGCATCGTTTTATTTTTAAGTTATAAGTAAAAAAGTTAATATCCATTTAAAGAAATCATATTAAAAAAAATTATTTATTGAAAATATTATATTGTGTGAATAGTTTAAATATAAAATTAAATATAATAAAAGAAATTAAACTGTTCACATAATATTTCCAATGTTACCATAGTAATCATATGCTGAGGAAAATTAGATAAAACTTCTAGCTAATAAAAATTCAAAATATAAATGTATAAATGGCGTACCAAAAAACATATAAACGCAAATTTCTTATTGAACAATGTTACGAGAAATGAGAAAACTGCAACTTACGTTTACCAATAATCAAAATTTAAATAGAAAGAACTAAATATTAGTGGCAACAAAAATTTAAAAATATTAAAATTCCTATACAAGAATAAGAAATTATTAAAAAATTAAGACATTAGTAATTTTCTTAAATAATTATAGTAAAAATATTTATTAAGTTATTCTTTCAATTAAATCGTTTACAATTATTTAGCTAATAAAATTAAAAGAAATATAAAAAAATCTCGCAAGAATCATATATTTTTCTGTCTGAATACAGATTTACGCAAACCGAGTGAAGGTATAAAAACAAATAACTTTAAAATCCTTGGAGTATTGTATTTGAACATCATTTAAAAATATTCGTATATCTTTGAATAGTAGCTCATAAAAAACTCAGTTTATGAAATTTTTTAATATAATTTGGAGAGAAGATGACCATATTATTTACTACTGAAAATTATAAAAATATAACGAAGATTTGATATCAAAAAAAAAATCGAATAAATAAATTATTTATTTTTTTATTAAAATAAAATAATTGAAAAAATAGACATGAATAACTTATCTACAATTAAATACATCTAAAGGATTTAAATTAACAAACAACGCATTCAAATAAACTTATTAAATTGAGTGTTTTTTATTGAGAGCCGTAAGTCTGAAAAGGGGGCAAGCTGAAGAAATATTACAAATATAGAAATAACAAACTCAATTTTCATAGAGAGAATTAAAACCAAAACTACAAAAAGAAAGAAATTTCATATGAAAATTATTCTATAAAAAATATCCAATTGTTCTGATATAATGTTAAGAATCTTTTCTACAAGAGAATTTAAATGAAAAAGCAAATCTGAAAAAAATATATTATATGATAAAACATTTAATTTTTATTTTGATAAAATTATCTTCAAAATATTTTTTTATATTAAAATAAAAATTTGTGTGTTTTAAAAGATAACTGTTTCAATAATTAAAATATAAATATACGATAAATTAGATTAAACCAAACTCTAAAATTAATATAATCTAAGAAATATGTTCAAATAAATTTAACAAAGTTGAATATTAAATCTCTATAAAATTGGAAGGTGAATATGTTAAAAAACAAATATATTTTGTAATTTTATCAATAAAGTGAGCGATGACGGGACGCTGTTCTTTTTATTTCTAGACTATTTAGGGCCTATGAAAAGTACAGAAGTGTTGTGATTCAACTATATTGGCACTTTTATTCCTATTCCACAAAGATTTTATGCTTATATTGCATTTTTAGTATTTTGTTAGTTCGGTATTTTATATATAGTCTTTGTCCAAACTTTCTTTGTATTATATATAAAGATCTAAATTTTCCAACATTTCCAATTAAAACTTCGATGAAGAATAAAAAACTTAAAAACAAATTTACTTATTTGAGACTGTGTTTCAGTCAAATCGTTTTTCAAGTACGTACAATTTTTCTACACATAGAGTATATAAATTAAATAAGACAATAAATTCTGAAAGCACAAAATAAGTCAATATTGTTCATTAGATCAAAATGAAAATTCTTTTTACATTTAAATATGAATATTTTCATATAATATAAAAAAAAATTTTGATGAAGAAGGATTAAAAATTAATTTTATTTCAAAAGTATTAATATAACAACATATTATTTATTTTTGTAAAATAATTGTAAAAAACTAATTATATAATTGCTATCCTCAAATTAAAATAATAAATAAAAGTTCCTATAATATTTAGGTAACATATTTGAATTATTTCTTTATTTTGCTTTGTTATTTAATTAATTTTCTTATTTTCATGATATGTTATTTTAAAATTGGAACTTTTATTTTATATTATATATTATTTAATTTAAATAATTATTTCATTTTTTAAAAATTTTATTTACTATTTAATCGCTTGTTTTTAGTTTGTTTAAGAATTTGAATGTTTTTAAAAATAAAATCAAAGTTTCAGATGGCAAACTTTTTTAAGATTCAATTGACCCTTTTATTATTTGAAAACATTATTAATTTTGGTTTAATTAATTTTTAATTATTTCAATTCTCAAAGACCAAAAATTGGGGATCTGAATGTGTAAAATAGAAAATCAATTTGTTCACTTTTGTGCAAAAGAACGGGGGGGGGGGGGGGGGTGGAGACGGAAAAATAAAGAAAAGTGGCCATTGATTTATTAAATTTTTTTTTCCCGAACAAATTCTTTTTATATCACTTCGAATACCCCACTGATATATTTTGTATTTATAATAAGTATTCTTTTAAAGTTTATTTTTATATTTTATAATATTTTGTTTACTAGTTTTATGCATATTATTCTTAGCTATAATTTTTTATTGAATTTACATTTATATGTGGTATACATTTCACGCTAATAATTTTAAGCTAAGTTAATATATGTTGTCGATTTCTTAATTGTGCATGGGTTCTTTTTTGAGCGCCTGTGTATTAGTTATATTAAGATTTTTATTTTTAAAATTCGTTAATTACAATATTGATTAGGTTTAACTTATTTACTTGCTGTTAAATACTTTTAAAATTCAATTATTCAAAATATATTTACTTAAATTATGAGCTTTCGAAATGTTTTTAATCAAGTTAAGCAATGTTTTTATATTTTCATGCTATTTTATTCATATTTATTCACTTTAAATTATTGTTCGGGAATACAAAAGATGAGATCTATTGTTTTTTCGGCAACTGTACCAATCGTTACTTTTTATTTGTTTAAATTCAAAATGATTATTGAACTTTTATTTTTGCCAATAAATGATATATTTTAATTAGTTATATATTTTTGTATATCATATATTTAATTACAAAGACATATATTGGAAGACAAAATATAAGGATTGGGTTACATTTATTTATTTAATAATAATAAACAACCTTAATTTTTTATTTAAATTATTTTTATTTGCTCTTTTATTTTAGTCTACATAAGATTTTATTTATTATTTTATTCTCTTATGGTACTTTAATAGGTTCAATGGTTCTTTCATATATGCTCCGTTCCAAAATTATAAACTCAAGAATTTTTTTGCCACTTCATCTATTTCCCGTGGACGAATCGAGCTTAAATTTTTACCAAACATACCTCCCCCATAAATATTAAGAGCCAAACAAAAAAATCGGAAAGTGTAAAATAAAAAATTTTTTTATGAATTTTTTTACGAAAGTGGTCCCAAATCAGGTGTTCCAAAATTATAAACTCAAAATTTTGAAGATATGTAGCTTTTTCTATAGGGTAAGAAAAAATCTGAAAAAATTCATGTTAGCATAACTTTTCATACTGATCAAAAAAGTCCTTTGCTTCACCGTGATCAGACCACTTCTTCGGGGTGATCTGAAAACCTCAAAATGGCTTGAAAGCGGGGTAAATTAGGGGAAAAATTCCTGGGTGGCTGGAAAAAATTTTTCGTGAAAGACGAATATGGCGGACAGAAAGAGCACAAAATTTGCTACAAGGTGCAAAAAACTGCATGTTGCTGCTACTTTTGAACTCTGAGAATTTACATGTACAAAACCTACAAAATTAAAATGTAGTTCAAAATTTCGATTGCATTAATAACTTTTTTATATTATAAAATATTAATTTTGTTTTTTTAATTAAAAAAAAATTAACCTTGTCGATAGTGGGCTATGTAAATACAAAAGAATTATTTAATTATTTTTATAATTCTGATATATTGCTACCGGAGTGAGATATGATTTTCTGAAAAATTGAATTAACCTTTTTAAATGAAAAATGATTTAAATTTGGCAATTTATAGCTTAACATATTCTCTAATTATTATGATAATTTTTGCTTATTTTATATTTTAAAAATATGTTTTTTTTTACTTATTTTATGGAATATTCATTTATATTTTTTAAACACTAATTTATTTTCTCCTTTATATGCCTTTACAATTTATCTTTTTTGACTTTTTGAGTAATATAAAAATGGCACATAATTAAAAAGAGTTTTTAAAACAGAAATGCAAAGAATTAAAATGCCTCATTATGTATGTCGAAAGTGTAATTGGGCTTCGCATTGGAAAAACTCATTTTCAAAAACAATTAATTTTAAAACTATTTTTTTTTCATAAATATTTAATTGTTGAATTTTTTGTTACCAATAATAATAAATTTTGTTTAAGCGAAAAATAATGAAATTTCAGATGGATTTTCGCGCAGCTAATAAAACAAAAATTTATTGTTTTGGTGTTAAATATTCATATATTAGCTTATTGAATAATTGAATAATGTCTTTAATTTATATTATATTTTCAGTTCCATATTTATTATTGTTTTAGGTTTATAAATTTATGATTCAAATTTCTGAAAATTTATGAAGAAAAATTAATTTATTTTTCCTAATGTCCTTGAGACCGTTTTTTTCTTCTTGCAGATCTTCAAACTTACTTAACAATTTGTAAAATTGTTCTATTTAGAAATGAATTATCTGAAAAGATAAAATAATCTATTAATTAATTTTGGGTTTTCTTTTGATATTTGTGACAATTCATGTTAAATAGCATGCTAATTATAAAATTTTGTTTAATTTTTAAATTTACAATAAATATTTTAACATTTTTACTTTCCATATTTATTATCTATTTCATTTGTATTTATGGTTATATAATATAGACTTTTAGTTAAGAATATTGTGTTTTATAATATTTTATATATTCATTTAAACTTGTACCGTATCAAATATGTAATAGCCGAAAGAGATATTACATTAAGTTAAATATAATTCAATTACTAAAACAAAATAATTTAAAATATTTTTAAAATTAAAAAATATTAATTTGATTTTCAACGAGAATATTAAAATTTTAGTAATAGGTTGGTTAAAAAAATAATAATTTTTTCCGTTTCAATTTGTTTTTCCAAATTTGTCCCAATTCCCGCCATTTTCTCGGCCAACGCTTTTTGATTGGCGAGCATTCCCAAAATAAAAATCATAAATTGAAAAAAAAAATTTCCACCATTTTCCAATTTCGTGGACAATAAAGTTTAACTGTCGCGCATTCCTAAAATAAAAATATAAAAATTAAATGAAATGAATATTAATATTTTAACCATTTTCAATTTGTTCCAACTTTGCCACAATTCCCGACATTTTCTCGGCCAAAACATTTTGATTCTCGCGCATTCCTAAAAAAAATTACGATAAAAATTAATTTACAAATACATTAAATATTTATTTTTAATTTGTTTTTCCAATCTGCTGTTTGATGACAATAGTGAGATTAATGAAAATGCACTTCCTGCGACAAAAAGTTGGTTCATTAAATGCCAATTGGAATTAAAAAATTAAATTTAAATAATTAATAAATTGCATTTTTACCGTCCAAGCCGAACAAATGCTTTAAGCCTCCCCCATTTTCAGTTTTATTTTGTTTCTGATCAGCACGAATTGATGAAGCACACAACTAAAAGAAAAAAAACTTAAAAATTTAATAATTAATTTTTATTTTTCATACTCCAAATCCAATTAAAATGATGATAAGCGCCACATTGAAAGTGGCCATGGCGATTTTGGCAATTATAGGCAGAACTTTTTGCAATTTGTTAAATTATTTTTTAAAAATCTAAGGCGAAATTTTCACCAAGATGCCTTATTAATGACTAATTAATGATTTGGGCTTAAAAAAAACTATTGGCAAAGTTCGGAATCACTTGTCTAAAAGCACAGCCCATGTTTCTGATGAAAAATGATTTTGTGAAAATATTTGAGCAAATTTTACACAATTATTGTATTAGGATGGTCAGTAACAAATTTTAAGGGAGCGAAAATAAACAAAACAAAAAATGTTAAAATGAAAATGTGTCGCAAAGTTGCACCAATTTTTTAATTGGACCAATTACGATCATTATTAGTGTAATTAATGACTCTTAATGGAGAGAAACACAACATAATTAATTGTCCAATGAATTGGGACTGCAGGTCATCAGGCAAACATTTCACATTTTTTACGAAGGCATATTTGTGCTCAAAATGAAAGGATTTGAGAAGAGCACTTAGCCAGTGTTGAGCAACAGCTGTCGTTAATCACCGTTCATTAAATAACTAATTAGCAGAACGGAACAGCGCCTAAATTGATAGGAATGTCACAGGGGTTGTTGGCTTGCTAATGACCTAAAAATTGGAGGGAGAACAATTGCCGTGAGTTAGTTATATTTGGTTCCTCATCGGTTCCATTAACGCTAAAAATTTACCATTAAAGCGATAAAGGAAAATGAATAAAAAAAAGTTTGGCAAAAAATAAAATAATTTAAATTGGCTGAAAAACTAATTATTCAAATTCATAGTTAAATTTTGGTACATTAAAAAGAAAATAAATATATTTTTTAAATCATTAAAAAATTAATGAATGTCAAGCATATTTATTGACTATATTTATTTATATTAATTTAAATTTTAATATGAATAGATATTAAGGATTTTTGACCATATTTTATGTAAATTTTTCAAATTTTCGAATTTTCGTCTTTTTTATTACAATTTTATTCAAATTTTAGTCGCCCCATTTTTTCAAAGTGATCTGAACCCAACACAATTTAATAAGGATACTCCCCGGCGGTACAGCAGGGCAAAACTGAAAATATTTCAATGCTTATTGGTTTTAAAATGTTTTTTGAAATTCTGAATTATTTCCATTATTTATTTATTTATTTTTGCAAAATTAATTCCTAATTCTTTTCAGAGAGTGATCAGAAGCGAAACTTTATTTATTGTCATGCCATTGATGTACTACTCTAAATCTTATATGCTAAAATTGTTGATAAATAAAGATTTTAAAAATTTTCACAACTTTTTTTTTATTATGCCTATTATTTTAGGCTTATAATTTTAATAAAAATTTAATCCATCATAATTTTTTGCAAAATGATCAGCAGAAGTGCACCAGATTTAGCAGGGATACTAAAAGGAAAAGAATTAACCTATTTTAAACAACATTTTCATCCAATATCCTGAAAATATTTCAACACTTATTGGTTTAAAAAATTTTAAAATTTTTAATTATGCCTATTTTTATGATTATATTTTAAAAAGTTTTATCGAATATAGCTCTTTGTATAATTAATAAAATCGCACCAAATTAATGAATTAAATTTCAAAATTATTTATTGAGTTTCAAAATAGTTAGGAATAAAATCGAAGTCTAAATTTTTCGAAATTTTTTTGTTTGAAACTTTGTGTAAATTTTTATCAGATTTTTTGAAAAAACGCATTAAATAGTAGAGCATACTTAGAGCTATCGCTAGATACCAAGTTTATTCAATTTGACTAAGTTTGAGCTAAGTTATGATTTATTATTCAGCAATTAAAACAATATTTTAATTTCAAATATTATTATCATTGATACTTTTTTTGGTGCTGAGTCGTTATATAAAAACCATCAATAAGGGCGTTATATAAAAAACCATCAAATGGAAATTTTCAACAAAAACTGCCCATAACTTTTGTTAATGTCAACAGAATTAGACATTCTTGTTATCATTCGATAGGCCTAACATTTCTCTATTAGCTCACCTAAACTTTAAAGAATTTGGCCAAGTTTGAGCAAAGTTATGGCCAAAAGTACCCAAGGAACCGGGTTCTCAAACATTTTTTGCTATAACTTTTTTGAAACCTAACTAAATTTTTTGAAACTTTGTAGGCTAATAGAGGACACATAGGGCTACAAGTTTATTTGACTAAATTTGAGCTAAGTTATGATTTATTATTCAGCAATTAAAACAATATTTTAATTTAAAATATTATTATCATTAATACTTTTTTTAGGTTCGACCTCGCATCAACTTATTCCAATAAGAACAATTTGGACAAAAGCTAAAATATTTTTTTTAATTTATTATTTTCGATCTTTAAGCTTTCAAAAAAGACTAAATACTAGCTCACTGAAAACTCAAGTGTTTTAAACTTTTAAAATAAAAATATTTTCATCTATTAATTATACAATGCCATTTATGTATAAAGTAATTTTAATAGAATAATAATATTTACTGCTTTATCTTACCAATTCAATAGTAAGGCATCGATTAGATTTTAATAGCATTTTCATTATATAAAAATCGCTAAACATTGATTAGATTTTAATAGCATTTTCATTATATAAAAATCGCTAAGCTCGATTAGATTTAAAGCTAATCATTGATTAGATTTTAATAGCATTTTCATTATATAAAAATCGCTAAGCATTGATTAGATTTTAATAGGATTTTCATTTATATAAAAATCGCTAAGCATTGATTAGATTTTAATAGGATTTTCATTTATATAAAAATCGCTAAACATTGATTAGATTTTAATAGCATTTGCATTATATAAAAATCGCTAAGCATAAGTGAATATATCCACATTTAGAATTTTCTTAAAATTTTTTAGACTATTGGCATGATTCGGCGTCGTTTCTGCCCCTCCCGTTTCGGCATCGAGTCAAAAATAATAATTATTTTTTATAAATTTAATTACTATTTTATATCTAATAACAAAAATACCAGAAAAAAAACATTTATGAAAATATTTTTTTCAAAATTTTTCTGTCAAAATTTCCACAACACTTTTCAGGCAAAAACAAATAAAAGCACAAAATTTGTGATCACTGATCAGCTCTGTGTACCAAACAGAATGACCTTTTACTCCCCATTTTTTCTATTTTTTATTGCCATCATTTGGCTTGGCATTCTTAATGAATGCTCAAATGGCAGTGGCACTGGCAAAGTGCCAAAAAACATTGGCGATTCTTCTTCAAGCCGAAGCTATAACCGTGAAGACAATGCAAGTGGCGATTCCGATGGTTGCATTGGCAAAGTGCCAAAAAACATTGGCGATTCTTCTTCAAGCCGAAGCTCTAACAGTGAAGACAATGCAAGTGGCGATTCCGATGGCATTGGCAAAGTGCCAAAAAAAACATTGGCGACCCTCGTTTTTTAAAACCTTATTGAATTAGAACAACAATTAGTCACCGACACCGTCAATGGCAAACAAATTACTCCAAATGAGGGGGGATGCTCGGGAATCCCTGTTCCCGACTTGAAAAATCTCTCAGCGGTTAATTGGGTTGCAACCTTATCTAATTGTAAAAAATTAAGATGATGATTATGATGGTTATGATTATATTTATGATGATGGTGATGATCATGATGATGAAATGATTTTAAACTTCCAACAAAATGTTTGGGATGCCAAATTCTGTCACCCGAACCTCGAAATCTCTGGTGACAAAAGTCTGGCGATCGAATTTAAGAAGAATGTCGACGAAGAGGGTAATTTGCTAAAATAATACATAGGGTTAAGTTACAAGTAATAAAAACCCAAAAATATGCCATAAAATCGAAAATACCATTAAAACATACACTAAAATATGCCATAAAAGCGAAAAGTGCCTTCAAATATACATCAAATATGCCATAAAATCGAAAAGTGCCACCAAAACATACAATAATAATGATAATAATAATTAGGGATGCAAAAAATATCGATATAAAATCTCGAAATATGGCCTTAAAATATGGACCAAAAATCGCGAAATATGGACATAAAATGGCAAAAATATGGACATAAATTTTCCGAATTTATGGGTAAATTTTCAAAAAAATTTTCAAATTCATTAAATTCTAGTAAAATAAAATACATCTAAAATGGCTAAATACGGTATAGGAACTCGTTTTTAGAAGAAAACAAGCAATTTCTAGAGAAAAACGACCAAAAAATCGAAAATTTCCATTTTTAATTATTTTTGACATAAACTAACCAAATTTTTAAGAAAATATAAATTTAATCAATTTTTTCGACAAAATTTTGCTAAAAAATGTCTTTTTCGGAAATTTTTACGGCCTTTGGGGTCAAAACGGCTAATTTAATGGATATAGAAAGTCATCCTAGAAGCTTCAAACCAACCTAAAAACATGTTTTTCGTGCATTTCATGCCTCCCAAAGTCCAGGAAAAAAAATGGAATTTCCATATTTTTTGCATCCCCAATAATAATAATATTATACATTAATAAACAATTTTTTCAGCAAATGGGTTTCCGCCTTCGCAAAACACCGGATTTCATCGACGAAAATTTCCAATATTTTTACTTTGAAATTTCAGTCAAAAAAATGAAATGGTAAGTTTTTTTTTTAAATTTATTTACCAATTATTATTTTCACTTTTGCGCAGCTCTCTCATGTTCGGATTCGCCACCATCCCGGTCTACAAAAAGAAGAAAAATTTTGGTTTCAATATGTTAACTGTGTTTGACACTTATGCATATGTAAATGATGGTTATAGAAAGAAGTGTCCTGGCGCCTTTCACCTTGAAAGGATTAAACGTACAGAAGACAATGAAGGAAATTTGGGATTTGCTTACGGTGTTGGTGATGTGGTCGGAGTTGGGATTAATACGTTAACTCGGCATATCATTTTCACTAAAAATGGAAAGCTTTTGGGTTGGTTATTTTGTTAATTAATACACATATTATTTTTCAAATTTTTATTTATTTTTAAATGTGCTGCTTGGCAGGCATGGCATTCCGAGGCTCCAAAAAATTTTCGGAAACCGGAAATTTTTGAGAAAATATTATATAAAAATGTAATAAAAGTTTTAAATATTTTAATAGGTTAAATTTTAAAATTCTTAACTAACTAAGTAAAAGATGATTTCACCTAATTATACTTGTTTGTTTTAACAAAACATTAATTGGGACTCCACTAGAGCCCGGAAATTTCAAATTTGCGGATCCTGTTGCAGGATTGGAATTCAAAATTTTTTGCAGGACCGGATCCGGCCGGATTAATCCTGCAAATCCTGCAATCCTCAAATCCTGCATTTAAAATTTGCCGGATCCTGCGCAGGATTGCGGATTTTTGGAAATTTTGAAAAAGTTTCATTTAAATTTCAAAAAATTTCCAAAAATGAAAAAATATCTCATTTTGAAAAAGAAATTTTTAGGGGCTGGCGGGATGCATTAAAAGGGGAGACTAAGATTTTTCGAATGGGTCAGACGGTAAAAAGATATCGGGAATCAAATCTGTTAATGGTCCATAAATTTGACTATTTTTTGCTTTCAAAACCGCTTTTTTCGGTGCAATTTTTTCAAAAACTAGAAACAAAGAAGTCCGGCGGGCTGATATGTGCCGTAGGAATTTTTTTTTTTTTTGAATTTTGTCAATTTCTTAACTGTTTTTGTCCAAAAAATGAACAAATGTCGCACTTTTTGACTCATTTCTACAGGATTAATAAGTAAAAACCGATCCGGCGGTGCCGATAGGCGCCGCCGGGAAATTTTTTAATAAATTCTAGATGAAATTTGAGATAAAAGATAGATTTAATTTGATTGAATTCATTATAAATTTATTCGAAAATTTTTGGCATTCTGTGCGGATCCTGCCGGATGCTGCACAAAAATCAAATTTGCGGATCCTGTTGCAGGATTGGAATTCAAAAATTTTTGCAGGACCGGATCCGGCCGGATTAATGCTGCAAATCCTACAATCCTGCAAATCCTGTTTTTTTCCAAAAAATGCAGGATTGCGGATTGGGATCCTGCAAAAGCTTGCGCAGGATCCGGTCCTGCGCCGGGCTCTATCTACTACTTGTGTAATTTTAAAAAAATTTGAAAAAATTACAAAAATTGGTAACTAAAAATGTTCGAAAAAGTTAGACTCAACAATTTTGACCCTAACTTTTTTTTTTTGACTGTAAATAGAGAAATCGTTGGGCTATCAAATTATATCAAGTGCGAATGTCAATTAATTGGTGTTTGAACAATTTTCATGCAATTTAAACGACCTTTGATTTTTTGAAGCCAATAAAAATATGACACTATTAATTCCTTTATAACTTTTTTTCAAAAACAAGCAATTTTAATTTTGTTTATATAATTAGATAGCCCAAGATTTCTCAATTTTCAGTTCAATTTAAAAAAATTTAATTGAGTTGTTGAGTCTAAATTTTTCGAACTTTTAATAAAGGGAGTCAACAAATAAATTATTAAAAAAAATTTATAACAAATAAATTATTAAAATAATTTATTTGAAGCAATTTGAAAAAATTTTCTGATTTTCGACCCAAAAATATGATTTTTAATTTCAAATTTCTGGTTACTAAATTTTTCTGTCTATTTTTTCTTTAATAAAAGGATTGTCCTTCAAATTTATGCATTAAAAATATTTTTGTGAGTTTTTAATTAAATATTCGAATTACTCCCGCTCCCGCCCGGTACTCCCGTTAAAAATGGACGGGAGTTTAACGGGAGCGGGAGTTTTACGGGATTCCCGCTCCCGCTCCCGGAAAAATTTGAACTCCCGCTCCCGCTCCCGGAAATTATTTTTTACCGGTCTCTAATAATTAGATAGCCAAAGATTTCTCAATTTTCAGTTAAATTTAAAAAAATTTAATTGAGTTTCAAAAAAAGTTAGGGTCAAAATTGTTGAGTCTAAATTTTTCGAACTTTTTTAGTTACAGGTTTTTGTAAAAATTACATAAGTAGTAGAGAATATGTAGAGCTAAATTCTAATACCAAGATTGATAAATTAGACTAAGTTTAAGCTAAGTTATGCTTTATTATTTAGCAAATAAAATTAAAATAATAATTAAATTTAATTATTTCGAAAATTGACACTTTTGTCACTTCGGCTCACCACGTTTTCGTCACTATAATTGCCAGCCCTATTAAGCCCTATTAATAAACATTCTTAAACTAATTTCCCGATAATTGCCAGCCCTATTAATAAACATTCTTCAAACTAATTTCCCGATAATTACCAGCCCTATTAAGCCTAATAAACATTCTTTAAACTAATTTCCCGATAATTGCCAGCCCTATTAATAAACATTCTTCAAACTAATTTCCCGATAATTACCAGCCCTATTAAGCCCTCTATTAATAAACATTCTTTAAACTAATTTCCCGATAATTGCCAGCCCTATTAATAAACATTCTTCAAACTAATTTCCCGATAATTACCAGCCCTATTAAGCCCTCTATTAATAAACATTCTTTAAACTAATTTCCCGATAATTGCCAGCCCTATTAATAAACATTCTTCAAACTAATTTCCCGATAATTACCAGCCCTATTAAGCCCTCTATTAATAAACATTCTTTAAACTAATTTCCCGATAATTGCCAGCCCTATTAATAAACATTCTTCAAACTAATTTCCCGATAATTACCAGCCCTATTAAGCCCTCTATTAATAAACATTCTTTAAACTAATTTCCCGATAATTGCCAGCCCTATTAATAAACATTCTTCAAATTAATTTCCCGATAATTACCAGCCCTATTAAGCCCTCTATTAATAAACATTCTTTAAACTAATTTCCCGATAATTGCCAGCCCTATTAATAAACATTCTTCAAACTAATTTCCCGATAATTACCAGCCCTATTAAGCCCTCTATTAATAAACATTCTTTAAACTAATTTCCCGATAATTGCCAGCCCTATTAATAAACATTCTTCAAACTAATTTCCCGATAATTACCAGCACCCTATTAAGCCCCCTATTAATAAACATTCTTTAAACTAATTTCCCGATAATTGCCAGCCCTATTAAGCCCTCTATTAATAAACATTCTTTAAACTAATTTCCCGATAATTGCCAGCCCTATTAATAAACATTCTTCAAACTAATTTCCCGATAATTACCAGCCCTATTAAGCCCTATATAAACATTCTTTAAACTAATTTCCCGATAATTGCCAGCCCTATTAATAAACATTCTTCAAACTAATTTCCCGATAATTACCAGCCCTATTAAGCCCTCTATTAATAAACATTCTTTAAACTAATTTCCCGATAATTGCCAGCCCTATTAATAAACATTCTTCAAACTAATTTCCCGATAATTACCAGCCCTATTAAGCCCTCTATTAATAAACATTCTTTAAACTAATTTCCCGATAATTGCCAGCCCTATTAATAAACATTCTTCAAACTAATTTCCCGATAATTACCAGCCCTATTAAGCCCTCTATTAATAAACATTCTTTAAACTAATTTCCCGATAATTGCCAGCCCTATTAATAAACATTCTTCAAACTAATTTCCCGATAATTACCAGCCCTATTAAGCCCTCTATTAATAAACATTCTTTAAACTAATTTCCCGATAATTGCCAGCCCTATTAATAAACATTCTTCAAACTAATTTCCCGATAATTACCAGCCCTATTAAGCCCTCTATTAATAAACATTCTTTAAACTAATTTCCCGATAATTGCCAGCCCTATTAATAAACATTCTTCAAACTAATTTCCCGATAATTACCAGCACCCTATTAAGCCCCCTATTAATAAACATTCTTTAAACTAATTTCCCGATAATTGCCAGCCCTATTAAGCCCTCTATTAATAAACATTCTTTAAACTAATTTCCCGATAATTGCCAGCCCTATTAAGCCCTCTATTAATAAACATTCTTCAAACTAATTTCCCGATAGTTACCAGCCCTATTAAGCCCTCTATTAATAAACATTCTTTAAACTAATTTCCCGATAATTGCCAGCCCTATTAATAAACATTCTTCAAACTAATTTCCCGATAATTACCAGCCCTATTAAGCCCCCTATTAATAAACATTCTTTAAACTAATTTCCCGATAATTGCCAGCCCTATTAATAAACATTCTTCAAACTAATTTCCCGATAATTACCAGCCCTATTAAGCCCTCTATTAATAAACATTCTTTAAACTAATTTCCCGATAATTGCCAGCCCTATTAATAAACATTCTTCAAATTAATTTCCCGATAATTACCAACCCTATTAAGCCCTCTATTAATAAACATTCTTTAAACTAATTTCCCGATAATTGCCAGCCCTATTAATAAACATTCTTCAAACTAATTTCCCGATAATTACCAGCCCTATTAAGCCCTCTATTAATAAACATTCTTTAAACTAATTTCCCGATAATTGCCAGCCCTATTAATAAACATTCTTCAAATTAATTTCCCGATAATTACCAGCCCTATTAAGCCCTCTATTAATAAACATTCTTTAAACTAATTTCCCGATAATTGCCAGCCCTATTAATAAACATTCTTCAAACTAATTTCCCGATAATTACCAGCCCTATTAAGCCCCCTATTAATAAACATTCTTTAAACTAATTTCCCGATAATTGCCAGCCCTATTAATAAACATTCTTCAAACTAATTTCCCGATAATTACCAGCCCTATTAAGCCCCCTATTAATAAACATTCTTTAAACTAATTTCCCGATAATTACCAGCCCTATTAAGCCCCCTATTAATAAACATTCTTCAAACTAATTTCCCGATAATTACCAGCCCTATTAAGCCCCCTATTAATAAACATTCTTTAAACTAATTTCCCGATAATTGCCAGCCCTATTAATAAACATTCTTCAAACTAATTTCCCGATAATTACCAGCCCTATTAAGCCCCCTATTAATAAACATTCTTTAAACTAATTTCCCGATAATTGCCAGCCCTATTAATAAACATTCTTCAAACTAATTTCCCGATAATTACCAGCCCTATTAAGCCCCCTATTAATAAACATTCTTTAAACTAATTTCCCGATAATTGCCAGCCCTATTAATAAACATTCTTCAAACTAATTTCCCGATAATTACCAGCCCTATTAAGCCCTCTATTAATAAACATTCTTTAAACTAATTTCCCGATAATTGCCAGCCCTATTAATAAACATTCTTCAAATTAATTTCCCGATAATTACCAACCCTATTAAGCCCCCTATTAATAAACATTCTTTAAACTAATTTCCCGATAATTACCAGCCCTATTAAGCCCCCTATTAATAAACATTCTTTAAACTAATTTCCCGATAATTACCAGCCCTATTAAGCCCCCTATTAATAAACATTCTTTAAACTAATTTCCCGATAATTACCAGCCCTATTAAGCCCCCTATTAATAAACATTCTTTAAACTAATTTCCCGATAATTACCAGCCCTATTAAGCCCCCTATTAATAAACATTCTTCAAACTAATTTCCCGATAATTACCAGCCCTATTAAGCCCCCTATTAATAAACATTCTTTAAACTAATTTCCCGATAATTGCCAGCCCTATTAATAAACATTCTTCAAACTAATTTCCCGATAATTACCAGCCCTATTAAGCCCCCTATTAATAAACATTCTTTAAACTAATTTCCCGATAATTGCCAGCCCTATTAATAAACATTCTTCAAACTAATTTCCCGATAATTACCAGCCCTATTAAGCCCTCTATTAATAAACATTCTTTAAACTAATTTCCCGATAATTGCCAGCCCTATTAATAAACATTCTTCAAATTAATTTCCCGATAATTACCAGCCCTATTAAGCCCTCTATTAATAAACATTCTTTAAACTAATTTCCCGATAATTGCCAGCCCTATTAATAAACATTCTTCAAACTAATTTCCCGATAATTACCAGCCCTATTAAGCCCTCTATTAATAAACATTCTTTAAACTAATTTCCCGATAATTGCCAGCCCTATTAATAAACATTCTTCAAACTAATTTCCCGATAATTACCAGCCCTATTAAGCCCCCTATTAATAAACATTCTTTAAACTAATTTCCCGATAATTGCCAGCCCTATTAATAAACATTCTTCAAACTAATTTCCCGATAATTACCAGCCCTATTAAGCCCCCTATTAATAAACATTCTTTAAACTAATTTCCCGATAATTGCCAGCCCTATTAATAAACATTCTTCAAACTAATTTCCCGATAATTACCAGCCCTATTAAGCCCTCTATTAATAAACATTCTTTAAACTAATTTCCCGATAATTGCCAGCCCTATTAATAAACATTCTTCAAATTAATTTCCCGATAATTACCAACCCTATTAAGCCCTCTATTAATAAACATTCTTTAAACTAATTTCCCGATAATTGCCAGCCCTATTAATAAACATTCTTCAAACTAATTTCCCGATAATTACCAGCCCTATTAAGCCCTCTATTAATAAACATTCTTTAAACTAATTTCCCGATAATTGCCAGCCCTATTAATAAACATTCTTCAAATTAATTTCCCGATAATTACCAGCCCTATTAAGCCCTCTATTAATAAACATTCTTTAAACTAATTTCCCGATAATTGCCAGCCCTATTAATAAACATTCTTCAAACTAATTTCCCGATAATTACCAGCCCTATTAAGCCCCCTATTAATAAACATTCTTTAAACTAATTTCCCGATAATTGCCAGCCCTATTAATAAACATTCTTCAAACTAATTTCCCGATAATTACCAGCCCTAGTAAGCCCCCTATTAATAAACATTCTTTAAACTAATTTCCCGATAATTGCCAGCCCTATTAATAAACATTCTTCAAACTAATTTCCCGATAATTACCAGCCCTATTAAGCCCTCTATTAATAAACATTCTTTAAACTAATTTCCCGATAATTGCCAGCCCTATTAATAAACATTCTTCAAATTAATTTCCCGATAATTACCAGCCCTATTAAGCCCTCTATTAATAAACATTCTTTAAACTAATTTCCCGATAATTGCCAGCCCTATTAATAAACATTCTTCAAATTAATTTCCCGATAATTACCAGCCCTATTAAGCCCCCTATTAATAAACATTCTTTAAACTAATTTCCCGATAATTGCCAGCCCTATTAATAAACATTCTTCAAACTAATTTCCCGATAATTACCAGCCCTATTAAGCCCCCTATTAATAAACATTATTTAAACTAATTTCCCGATAATTGCCAGCCCTATTAATAAACATTCTTCAAACTAATTTCCCGATAATTACCAGCCCTATTAAGCCCCCTATTAATAAACATTCTTTAAACTAATTTCCCGATAATTGCCAGCCCTATTAATAAACATTCTTCAAACTAATTTCCCGATAATTACCAGCCCTATTAAGCCCCCTATTAATAAACATTCTTTAAACTAATTTCCCGATAATTGCCAGCCCTATTAATAAACATTCTTCAAATTAATTTCCCGATAATTACCAGCCCTATTAAGCCCTCTATTAATAAACATTCTTTAAACTAATTTCCCGATAATTGCCAGCCCTATTAATAAACATTCTTCAAATTAATTTCCCGATAATTACCAGCCCTATTAAGCCCCCTATTAATAAACATTCTTTAAACTAATTTCCCGATAATTGCCAGCCCTATTAATAAACATTCTTCAAACTAATTTCCCGATAATTACCAGCCCTATTAAGCCCCCTATTAATAAACATTCTTTAAACTAATTTCCCGATAATTGCCAGCCCTATTAATAAACATTCTTCAAACTAATTTCCCGATAATTACCAGCCCTATTAAGCCCCCTATTAATAAACATTATTTAAACTAATTTCCCGATAATTGCCAGCCCTATTAATAAACATTCTTCAAACTAATTTCCCGATAATTACCAGCCCTATTAAGCCCTCTATTAATAAACATTCTTTAAACTAATTTCCCGATAATTGCCAGCCCTATTAATAAACATTCTTCAAATTAATTTCCCGATAATTACCAGCCCTATTAAGCCCTCTATTAATAACATTCTTTAAACTAATTTCCCGATAATTGCCAGCCCTATTAATAAACATTCTTCAAATTAATTTCCCGATAATTACCAGCCCTATTAAGCCCCCTATTAATAAACATTCTTTAAACTAATTTCCCGATAATTGCCAGCCCTATTAATAAACATTCTTCAAACTAATTTCCCGATAATTACCAGCCCTATTAAGCCCCCTATTAATAAACATTATTTAAACTAATTTCTCGTCATGTAATCATCTCATTTTCATATTTTTAACAGCTGACTTATTAGACGACTACTATATCCATCTTATTGCCAACTCTTCCTATCCGTGGTATCCATTCGTTTCTTTGGAGCATTTTGGTGACAAAATTGAAGCGAATTTTGGGCCAACATTCGAATACAATTTGCAACAAAAATACTGGGATGGTGCCATCGCTCGTCACACTAATGATCAAAATGTGGCAAATAATTTTGAAAATGGTTGGGATGCCAATGCCTGTCACGAAACGCTCCAAATCTCTGCTGACAAAATATCCATGAATTCCATGAACGACCGTGGATGGCGGCGTAAATATAATTTCTATAAAAAATTATAAATACACATATATTATATTTCTTTGTTTCAAAAGGTCATTGGTATTCCGTTTTCGCAAAACAACCGGCGATTTTGCTGACCAATGTTTGCTCTAGCAATTTTTACTTTGAAATTTCAATTGGAAAAATAGATGGGTAAGAAATAGTAAAAATACCTTACATTTTTCACTTTTTAATGTAAAATTTAAAATTCAGCAAAAATAATACTTATTAGATTAATCAAAACACGTAATTTTGGGGTTATTTAAATGATTATTAAAAAAAATTTTTTAGCTTTTTTGAATAAGGAAAATTTTAAACCTAGAATTTTTATCAAGAAAATAAATGTATTATTTAAGGGTCTGGCTACGCCCTTGGTCAAATTCCAAGGATTTTCATTATTTTCACTTTTCAGCGATCTCACTTTCGGATTCGCAAACAAAAAGCAGAGAAAATTGTTTACAGGATACGACCAACAAAAGGGCATTTATGCATATGTAAGCCATGGACATTTGTACAATGGCACTTTTTCAATCGATGGAAGATATTTGGGATATGCTTACGGTGTTGGTGATGTGGTCGGAGTTGGTGTTAATTTGGCATCGCAGCAGATCATTTTCACTAAAAATGGAAAGCATTTGGGTGAGGAGTAAACACTAAAAATTTGGGTTAAGCCCCGACCCCGAGCCCCCCGACCCGACCCGACCCGAGACGTTTTTTGGACTTATTCCCCGGCCCGACGCCCGACATGTCGTCCCCCGAGGTCCCCGACCCCCGACTTTTTGCCCCCCAACCCCCCGACACTATTTTGGGGTATTGGGGACTCCGGCATTTTAAAAATTTAATTCATCCACGAAGGCGGGAAATATTGAAAATTTTTGAGATTTTGAACAAATTTTCTTAATAAAATTCATTAAAAAATACGAAAAACTTTTCGGTGGTGCCTATCGGCACTGCCGGTCCCCCAAAACCATGGTGCCGAGCGGTAATTTTTTTAAATATGTACACAAGGCCGAAAAATAAGATTTAGGAATAACATTTAGCAACATTTTTCAAATCAGTAAATTTTTACAATTTATTTCATCAAAATGCTATCAAATTAAAACCGGCGGTGCCGATAGGCGCCGCCGGAAGAATTTTTTGAAAATTTGAGTTCATTTTGCCCACAGATTTCACCAAAAATGATCAATTTTCGCGAGATTTCGAGCCAAATTTTAAGAACAAATAAGCTTTTGCGAACCGGGGGTGCCGATAGGTGCCGCCGGAAAAAAAAATTGAAAATTGGGTGTTTTTGATACATTTTTTACATAAAAATGGCCATTTTAGTGTTTTTTTTCTCAAAAACCAGCGAAATAAAACATTAATCAGAAAAAATTTAAAAAGTTTAGGTGAATGCCTGAAAATAGGAAAATCTTAGAAATAAGGACAATTTCAGTAAATTCTGGATCAAAAAATCAAAAAAATTTTGCGGCAGACCTTAAAATTTCTTGAAAAATAGTGACATTTTGCCATAAATTTCAAAATTATAAATATATTTAAGAAATCAGAACATTTTTTGTCGCTACCCCAAAATTAGAAATTCTTATAAATTAAGAACAAATGTAAGCCACCGGTTTTAAAGGCCAGCTTGGACTCACTCTTGCTGGCGCTAACGAAATCAGATGATTAAATTGAAAAAAAGAAAAATTTACGATAATTTAAAAATAAAAATTGAGTTTTTCGTTAAAAAAATTTCATTGATCACTACCCGACCGGGGTCCCCGACCCCCGACAATTGAGCTCCCCCCCCCCCTCCCCGACCCGACCCCCGACATGTACAAGAAAATTGAAAAAATACCCCTAAAATCAAATTTTGCAAATATTTTCATAAAATTTTATTTTATTTATTTCGAGTGCCGAAAATTTTTTTAGTAAAAGGTACTAGTTTTATACTAACATCGGAATTTATTTGGTTTGCAATTGTACGGTTTGAGTATTTTAGAAAATTTTTGTGTATAATTAAATAAAAAAAAAATTTTTTTTTGAAAATGCCCCCTAAAAATCGGTTTTTTTTCAAAACTAAGCCTATATAGGTCATTTTTATGGCACTTTGTGCCTATTTCACCCTTTACGAGAATTTTTTTCAAAAAAATAACCATTTTCGAAATTTTATTTCCATATTTTGGTACATGTTTCTGGGTTTTTGTACATATTTGATACATATTTCACCGTTTTTTATACATATTTTATTTATTTATTTCGTGATTTTTCTTAATAAAAACGGAAGCCCTGTTTATAACCCTACTAATTAATTATGTCTAATTCGGTTATATAACACTAAACAAATTTTCCAATCATTTATTTCCATTTTCATCTTTTTCACAGCTTCATTGTTGGCCAACAATTTTCCAGCTTCTTCCGCCGATGGTGAACAAAATGAGCCGAACTTTTTGGGAAAAATCTGTAAGAAAAATACAAGAAAATTGAAAAATATACCCCTAAAAATCGATTTTGCAATAATTAAAATTTTTTTTTATTTATTTCGAGTGCCGAAAAAACCAAACCGAATTCGTCATACAATAATAATTTATTTTTAAATCTATTTAATCATTTTTTGAAAACTTGAAAAACATCGGTCACTTGAAATAAAAACTCTAAAATTTTATCCAGGCTATAAACAAATTTTATCATCATTTATTCTCATTTTCATCTTTTTCACAGCTTCATTCTTGGCCAACAAATTTGCCGGTTCTTCCGATCCTTTTTTGTATCCATTCGTTTCTTTGACGGATATTGATGACGAAATTGAGGCGAACTTTGGGCCAACATTCAAATTCGATTTGGCCAGTCTCAACTGAAGGAAGCAAGAAACTCACAAAAAAACCTATCCATTTTGGTCTTTTTTGCTTTATTTTTTATCGTTTCTTTTGGCTTTTGATTATTTCTTTATCATTTATCTTTCCTTGCTTTTGTTTTTTGCTTTATCATTAGGGCTGCTAATTTTTGTGCACAAAAAATCGACAAAAATTTCGGATAAAAACAACAAAATGGCATGAAAATAGGTGCACCAAAATGCCAAAAAAAGAAAAAAAAAAGAAAAATGAAATGGCACTTAAAAATAAAGTGACAAAAAGGACATGAAAAGGTTTTCTTCCGTCCAAATTTTCAGAATAAATTTTCCTCAAAATTAGCAGCCTATTTTTAAAAAAAAATTTTATTTGGCATTTCCTTTTATAAATTGCTTTTTTTTCAAAGTGTTTATAAATTCGAATTTTTTTTTAACTGAAATTTGCGAGCCCTGAAACGCATGAAAAACATAAGTTTATTAGCTTGGTTTGAAGCTTTAACCTATTTTCAAAAGTTTATTAGCTTGGTTTGACGGAACCCGTCAGTTGGGCGCCGCCACGTTTGGGCGCCAGCACCTTTTCAGCTATTACTTTCTTCTTTATCAACCAAATTCAACATTGTTGGTAACATTCGAAAGCCCTAAGTGTCTTCTATTAGCCTGCAAAATTTTGAAAAATTTCGTAAGGCTCAAAAAAATATGGCCAGAACAACTCAAAAAACCAGATTTTCCAACTTTTATGTCCATAAATTGGTTCAAAATTGATGAATTTTTTTTGGAAATTTGCAGGCTAATAGAGCATCTGAAGGGCTTTCTAATGATACCAATAATGTTGGATTTGGTTGATAAAGAAAAAAGTTATAGTCCAAAAACTTGCTGGCGCCCAAACGTGCTGGCGCCCAACTGACGTAGACCGTGGTTTGAAGCTTTAACCTATTTTCAACATATTCATCCCGTATCTTCAAAATATTTAAGTTTTCCATTATTTTATTATTATTTATTTTTTTTTTTTTTGTTAAAAATGACACTAAGAAAAATTGTAATGCGAAAACCCGAAATTCAGCTTCAAATAAATTTTTTTTTTGTCTGTTGCATTTAGCCCAGAAAATATTTAGCTAAAAAATTCTATTAATTTAGATCTTTCATTTGATCCCAAGATTATTGGCCTCAATCAAAAAGGAGTTTCTTTAATTAAATTTTTAACATGGCCAAAAATAATTGAGTGCAATTTTTTGTAGATTTTGTCTAAAATGACCAAATTTTGCGTCAAACATATAAATTTTCATAGAATATTGACATCATGTCATAAAATTTCAAAAATTTATGAGTAATTTTTAGAATTTTTCACTCCCAAAATCAGAACATTTCTGATCAATCAGGAGCAACTGGATAAAAGTAATCAAATTATTTGAAAATGTTAATAAAATTGCCAGGTGGACAATTTAAAAAAAGAATAAATAAATAAATTATGCAAAAGTGCTGAATGCAAAAAAAAATTTTCTCGAGTGAAAAAATTCTAGAAAAATTTGTAAACATTTGTACTGTTCCATTACGTATCTCTGCAAAATTTGGTTGGATTCTGATCAATTTCAAATTAGTTGTGGATGATCAATTTTAGAAATTAATTAATTTTGAACGTAACTCTTTCTATTATTAATAAAATCTCACCAAATTTTATTTACATGATAATAAGGCACCCTAAGGCACAAATTTTAAAAAAGGATGATGAATAAGAATATTAAAAATTTTTATGAAATTTTATTTATGCCTATTTTTATAAATTATATTTTACAAAGTTTATCGAACTTAATTCTTTCCATAATGTATAAAATCGCACCAAATTTTATAGGCATACTCCCCGGTACAGGACAAACAAACTTAACATGAAAATATTTCAACCCTTATTGGTTTTAAATTTTTTTTTTTTAAATTCAGTTTTTCGTTATTTTATTTTTTAGTTAAAATTTAATGCCTCATAATTTTTCGAGTAGTGATCAGAAGTGCACCAGATTTTGCAGGGTAACAGCTGAGAACAATACTTATTTATATAATTAATTTTCCATCACATAGAGTTCATTAAAATTTTTGAATTTTCCAATTTTCTGTAATTTTTCAATTTTTGAAAAAAATTTTGTCCCAATACTTTTACGAATAGTAATCAGAAGGTCATCAAACTTTGTCAGGGATGCTAAAAGGAAGAGAATTAAGCTATTTTAATCTTTTTCATCCCATATCCTGAAAATATTTTAACACTTATTGGTTTTAAAAAATTTTTCAAAATTTTAAGTTTTCCATTATTTTATTTTTTTATTTTTTGCAAAAAGAATTCATTGAATATTTTTTCAGATTGTGCTCTGAAAAGCATATGGCCATTGGACGGATTGAGAAGAGCATTTCGCCAGTGTGCAGCAACATATCGCTAATTACCGTTAATTAATTAATTATCAGAAGGCAACAGCACCTAATTTGATAGCCGTGTCAGGGGTTGTTGGCTTGCTATTGACCTAAAAATTGGACGGCGAACAATTGCCGTGGGTTATACATATTTGGTTCCTCACCAGTTCCATAAACGCAAAAATAGTGATTTCGATCACTTAAACTCAAATTCATCGCTAAATCTGACACATTAAAAAGATAATAAACATATTTTTTTAAATCATTAAAAATGAATAAATAGTCAAGCATATTGACCATATTTATTTTAATTTCTAATTTAATATGAATATTAAGGATTTTGGCCATATTTTATGTAAATTTTTCGAATTTTCGTTTCTTCTATTATTTTTTTTTTTTTACAATTTTATGCAAATTTTAGTGATAAAGCAAAAAAGCAAGGAAAGATAAATGATAAAGAAATAATCAAAAGCCAAAAGAAACGATAAAAAATAAAGCAAAAAAGACCAAAATGGATAGGTTTTTTTGTGAGTTTCTTGCTTCCTTCAGTTGAGACTGGCCAAATCGAATTTGAATGTTGGCCCAAAGTTCGCCTCAATTTGGCCACCAAAAGAACTCAAAGAAACGAATGGATACAAAAAAGAATCGGAAGAACCGGCAAATTTGTTGGCCAAGAATGAAGCTGTGAAAAAGATGAAAATGAGAATAAATGATGATAAAATTTGTTTATAGCCTGGATAAAATTTTAGAGTTTTTATTTCAAGTGACCGATGTTTTTCAAGTTTTCAAAAAATGATAAATATTTTAAAAACAAATTATTATTGTATGACGAATTCGGTTTGGTTTTTCGGCACTCGAAATAAATAAAAAAAAATTTTAATTATTGCAAAATCGATTTTTAGGGGTATATTTCAACGACATGGACGAGTTCGACAAGTTCGGGTTCATGCACGGTGAGTTTTGTTGGCATTTGAAAATAGCTTTTAAATCATAAATTTACAAGCATTGGAAGGGCACAGCATAGAATTCGTTGCAATTCATTATAAAAAAGCATCAAATGAAATTTTTAGCTCCATGGGAAAAAACGGGGAATTTTTAGCCATTTTCGCCAATTTTTGGCCATTTGAGACCAAATTTTGGCAAAATTTAAAAAAAATTGGGATCCCGCGGTGCCGTGAAAATTTAGAAAATTCAGGAAATTAAAAAAAAATTACCTATTTTTTGAAAATATTTTTAATTTTACGGGCATAGAATCAATTTATGCCAATGATATTTTTTTTTTACAAAAATTCATTTAACAAAAATTGCAAATTTTCCTTTTCTCACAGACACGGTTTTGCTGTTGTTTGACGGTTGTGCCGTATGCAATGGCAACAAAGTGCCGAAATGTAACAATTTCACTGCTCCAACACATGCCAACGGTAAAAGACAAAATAAAATAATTATTTTGGCATTTTTTTCATTTTTAATTTAATTTTCCCAGGGATTGTTGGTCGACAAATGTAAAGAATTTGTTAACCGAATCCGGGTATAAATAAAATAAATATTAATATTTATGTTGAATTTATTGTTTGTTTTTTCAAGGAAAACCATTGGCTCTACAGATGGAAATGGTTGAAAAACAACAAAAATCCAAAGGAACCTTTGCGTACGGTGTTCCGATGATGGAACGGTACGGTAACAAGAAACTACGTACAGTGTGCTGTATTCAATTTAATAGCCAAAATTAATTTAATTATTTACCAATTTGGCGAAAATTAATTCAATTATTTACCAATTGGGCGAAAATTAATTAAAATATTTATAAAATTGCAAAAATTAATTCCTATTTTTTAGCCTCTGTGTTGAAAAGAAACCCGACACCGACAAAGAACAATATTACATGCAAAAGCTCGAGTGAGAAATAAATTATCAAGATTTAATTGCGCAAAATTTTTAAGGGTAAAATAATTTTTTTGATTGAAATTTTCGAAATTCACTGTTGGTACCCCTCTCTAAGACCTCCCCCACCTCAATTTCCCACTAAATTTTTCCAAAATTCGCAAAAAATTCCAAATTATATTTTGCTAATTGGCTGATTTTGTTTCTGTTTAGATACAAATACCGAGTTGTGCTGGAAGTGAACCACACCTGCGGCGTCGACGGAGAGCCAAAAACGGTGCGTTTTTTTTAATTTGCATAATAATTAATTTTAATTGACTTATTTTTGTACAATTAATAAATGTGAGGGTAAATCCGCTTTATGTTTTCTTCAGCATTACATTTGGTTGCCTGAAATCGATGTGTTCGATCAGAAAACGGTGGTGGGTCGCGTGATGCAAGTAAAAATTGAATATAATTTTAATTTTTAAACATTTTAATTTTATTTCATAAAGAGGACGCATTTGTATGGGAAATGTGCACCTTTTTTGCCTTTTTAAAAAATTTATTTTAATTATTCGTAAACTAATAACAAAAAATTCGAGGAATTTTTTAATATTTCAAAAGAATTCGATTTTTTCTGCAGTCATAGAAAAAATTGGAGAACCGAGGGGTACGGCGATGCCGATAGGTTTTTGGAATATTTAGCCAAAATTTTTGGGAAATTTGAGTGCGAGAGAACTTGGAGGGGATAAACACCAAGGAGAATAGAAATTTTCAACAAGAAATACAATTATCCCTTTTTTGGTGCCGAAAAATTGTCCACGACTGAATTTTACACTTTTGCACTTTGATTTGTTTCAGATCCGCCAACTCAAGTTGGATTTCACCGACATGGATGAGAATGTCGCATTGAAGCTGTCCGGAAGCGACTTTGACAAAAGCGGCCAATTTGTTAATGGCACATTGGTCCCATTCAAGGCAGCTGAACCCAACGGCACAACCACCGACATTAATCCACCATCGGTAGGGTGCCATTCAATAAAAACAATTAAAATTTGTTCATTTTTGTATATTTCATTCCATTTCAAAATTCCTCACCCCATTCAAGCCCGAATCCGGCACTACCACCGACGTTAATCCACCATCGGTAGGGTGCCATTCAATAAAAAACAATTAAAATTTGTTCATTTTTGTGTATTTAATTCCGTGCAAAAATCTGTGCTTTCGGTGTCCTTTCATGTTTTTGAAAATGTCATTGAGTACTACATTCATCTTACATAAAACATGACTTTCAAATTGCAGACCAAATCACTTACGGAACAACAGACACCAACAATAATCCCAACGACACCCAAAATTATCCCAACGACACCCAAAATTAAAAAGATTGTCGTCGTATGTTTGCTGAAAAGCTTTTTATATAAATTTTTATTAATTATTCCTCGTCAAATTTATTCAACATTTTTTTATTATTATATTTAATAGCACCAGCCACAAATTTACCGATGGAACGCTTCTGATTGCCACCCGAGAATTGTGATCAATGAAAGCACAAATGCCATTTGGCGCGCGCATGTGTTTGGCGAAGAACGTAACTTAAAATCATTGAAATTTAATGCCTAATTTCACTAATTAATAATAATATTTTTAAATTGTTTAGTAGAACCTCTCTACCAAGGATCATTTTCATGTCGAGCAATGCCCATTAATGAGCCGTCTCGAACTGGCATTATATATACGGAATACAGAATTCTTGTTATAGATATAGAAAATGGGTGGAGGTCGGTTTGGTCTGGCCTTTTTAGTCAGAGGGCGTTTTTGGCAGAATCGACTTCTATTGTGAATTTTTAATTTTAGCAGTGCATTTTGCCTGCTTTAAGAGTTACAGGGCCTCAAAAATCGAAATTTTGTGCTTGAGGGCTCATTTTCAACTTTTTTCACCTTTATATCGTTTTTTCTTTACTTTATAATGACAGATTCTATTTATTTTAAACAAAGAAATTACTTTTTCATATTCAAAAATGTATTTTTTAAATCTTTAATTTGTTAAAAATTAAATTAAATTAATTTATTTTTATGTTGGATTTGAACCCGGACCCCCAAAATTAGGACTTTAACCAACTGAGCCACCAATTTTACCTGTAACTCTTGAAGCAGGCAAAATGTACCGCTAAAATTAAAAATTCACAATAAAAGTCGACCCTCCTCTATCCAATGGTACATAGCTTATATGCAATTTCATACTTACAGTTCGGTATGTTCCCTTGTTAGTTTCCCCAGCTGAGACGATAATATAAGAAATAAATAATTTGTGGGTGAAAACTGCTACCAGACCAAAAATCCCGCAGATAAAAAAAAGTTAAAATTGGCTATTTAAATCAAAAATTAACAGTCAAAAATGTTTTTATGTATTTTTTGTTAGAGCAGCTGAGATGAACAAGAATTTTTGGAGAAAACAGGGACCAACTAAGGGAATTACAAAAAATATATAGTTTATATAAAAAATGTTAATTATTTATTTATTTCATTGAGAAAAAATTAAACTCTATTTTTCATTTCATAAAACCTAAAATTAAATTAAAAAAATTGCTGCTTAAACTATTTTGAAGAGATGCAAATTTGCTTGTAATTAAACTTTAACTTTTTGTCTATCCAGTGAAAGCATCGGATTATCGACCAAAAAAATGCCATTGGAAGGATTCTTCAATGCTAGATATTATTACCATAAATGGGGCACGATTGCTTTCCTAAGAAGTGCAAAGGGTAATGTCTATCATCATGATGCGCCAACTTTTACCACCGGTGATGTTGTCGGCTGCGGACTAAATTGGGAAAAACGCCAAGTGTTTTTCACTAAGAATGGACAACGCTTGAGTTTGTGTTTATGGTGCCAACTTAAATAAACCGACTAACTATTAAGACGAAAGTTTTGACGTTGAAGAGGACACGGATTTTTACCCGACCGTCACAATGATCGACTACCAACTGGGAGGAACGATCGAAACCAACTTCGGCCCAAAATTCCAATACGATCCGATCACCGAATTTTTTTAATTGTTTAAAAGCATCTTAAGATTGAAAATTTGGGAATTTTTATATTTTTGATATGTAGTATTATTTTGTGGATTATTTATTTAAATCTTGGTTATTTTAATAACTAATCAATTTATGAAAAACTTTTCTATCTTGTATATGTCAAAATGGAAAAATATATAGAATAAAAATATTTTTTTCTTAAAACAGTCTTGCCATTTATTTTATATAGAAAACCAAAATAAAGTGTAAAATGGGTTTTGGGCTTAGGGCAATTCGAACCGAGAGCGAAAAGACTGTCACAAGCATTTCCCACATCACCGGCTATACTATGTATTAGAGTGCATCACTATTAGAGATCAGCCTGGACCTTTTTCCCAAATACAGATTTCTAATCAATATATTATTTATTTTATCTACTCATTAGAAAGTTTGGCCGCTAATTAGTGGAAACACTTCTGTGCAATTTTTCAGATGGCTTTTAATTAAAGGCTGTAATTTGGGTTAATAAAACCCGTAAAATAAAAAATAAATTATTTATTTTATATTTTATACTATCTTTTAAGAAACATTTTAACTTTGAGCCAAATCTAAAAAAGTATGAGGCATGCCTAAAAAGGTAAGGTTGGGACCCCGACCCCGCCTCGACAGTGAACCCCGACGTTTTTTGGTCATTTTCGGCGTTATCCCCAAGCTGCTGATCTTCCAACTCCGACAAACTCCGACTCTTAATTCCGCTCGGGTTTTGGGGTTTAATTTAAACGCGCTGAGAATGGCATTTTTTGTGAGAGAAAAGGGGAAAATTGTACAAATTAGGAATTTTGTTAACATTTTGCCAAATTTTTATTTAATATTTTTTCAGTCGTTTATTATTCCTTTTTTAATTTATATTTTCATTTCCGAGCAAAATGCAATAAAAAATGCTCATTTTTCGGCATATTTCGTTAACAATTTAACTCATATTTTTAAATTTCTCCGGCGGCGCCTAAAAATATTCCTAGACTAATCATAAAAAATTAAGTAATTTTTGCAAAATATCGAATCGTAAAATCTCATAAATTATTTCAAGTTCTGTAGGTTGAATGCACTAAAAATGTCATAAAATACTTATTTTTAAATAATATTAAACATAAAAAACAATCGCTTCGATAAATTATTTTTTTTAATTCAACAAGGCACAGGCAAATGGCCAGCGCCAATCCATAGTTTTTAAAAAAACCCATATTTTTCTTAGAAAATATTTCAAAAACCAACCAATTTTTATCCCTCCCAAAAAATCGCAAAAATAAATAAACGAATTGAAATCCGAAAATTAATTGATATAATGGGTGATGGATGGCACACTAATTGATAGGAATTGGACAAGATTTTTCAAAAAAGATACTGAGACTTGAGAGCAATGCCCCAAAAATCCCAGAATTTCTCGAGCATAAAATTTTAAAGAAAAGTTTAGCATTTTCTGTTTTTTAATTAATTTTTCTGCCAAATATTGCAAAAATAATTTTCATTTTCACATCATTCGCTTAACAGAACATTCGCGCCACATTTCTTTGTGTCTTCGCATTCAATTAAATCCTTCATGTTCAGCCTTTCATTTTTGTCAATCTCCGATTCAGTGTGGAATTTGAACGTGCTGGGACGTTTCGTAAAATCCGCCATTTTAGCGACTTTTTCTAAAGTTGTATGAAAATAAGTACTATTTTTGCCATAACTTAGTTTAAGTTTGATAATTTGGTTTCAAATTTTGCAGGCTAATACAGGAAAAGCGAATGGTATCAAGAATGTAAAATTTGGTTGATTTTAAGCAAAGTTATGACATGTTTTGTCGAAAAAATTGCAAAAATGGCGGATTTTACGAAACGCCCAAGGTGGCGGATTTTACGAAACGACCTAGCACCGAATTTGAACTTCATTTTTGCTTGAATTGAAAATTTTGAATCCTTGAAAAATGTCACCCTGTCCTTGAAAATGCGCTGTTTATTTCCTTTTTCGCTATTCCCCTCATTTTTCGTCACAATTTAGTTTTACAAAAGACTTCGGGTTTTAACGAAAATGCCATGAGACAACATGACGAGAAATTGTTAAGAAAAGTTGTGCCAAAAGAAAATGTCAAGAAAGAAAAAAACCCAGGAAAACAGTTAAGTAACTGTGAAAAGGCTACAAATCATGAGTTATTACGGAAGAAGCCCAACTCTCCTTCTCTTTTAGAACCCCCCCCCCCCTCACTATTAAATTAAAATAATTTTTAAAACATTTAATTGATTTTATTTAAACATGTAAATAAATGAATGAATGAATTATTATCATTAGGCTAAACCAAAAACCAAAAAAAATAAAAAATCAAATAAAATTTAAAAATTGCAAAAGTTCATCATCATCTTCCATCTTTCATTTTTAATCGTTTTTGCTGTTTTGGATTATTTGGCCATTTTTGTTTTTGATTGTGATGCTGATATTGGTCAGGTAGTTTTTAACCTGAAAAATTAACAGTTCCAATCGGAATGAAACAATGTATAAGAGCGCGTACGAAGCCTCGAACCAAAAAATGCCACCCCCCCCCAAAAAAAAATCTCCAACAATACTGAGTCCTAATTAGAATGGCAATTAATTAATTAATTAATTACCACAACAAAGTCTGCCGTCCAAATGGGCATTGCCCAACTTTTCTGCTCACTGTCCAAATTGCCCGTGTCCATGCATCGCTCACAGAAGCCCTTCACATCACCAAATTTGAACGAAAAATGATCATTTTTATTGAATGGGTTCAAATGAATGTCGTAATTAGTCTCGTTGACAATTGTCAAGGCCATGTAAAACGGCAATTCCGGCATTACCACGTAATCGTACGAAACAAGCCATTGTTTGTAGAGCATTGTCTTCTGGAAAAAGTGGCAAATCATTTTTATTTAATTTCATTTTATATATAAAAAAGAATTATTATTTTTAATTGCTCAATTAAATTTTGTCAAAATAGCGCAAGTTAAAACAATAATAAGCAGAGGGATGTAAAGAAACCAAAATTTCCAAAAATTTTCTGTTCTCAATTTTCTTTAGGTCACAAAAATAGTGAATTTTTGAAAAATGGAGAGCATCATTATTTAATAGAAATATTTAAAAAATATATTTTTTTAAATGGAAAAATTACCCAATTCCAAAAGTCGGAGTACATTTCGATTTTGTCGGGCTCGTAAGCAAACCTTATGTTGAATTGAATGCGAGAAACTGAAAATTTGGACAAATTTATTTAGTAAAAATCTTTACTTAATCTATTTAAAAATGACAAAATTTAAAAGAATTTATTTTTTATTTTTTTAATTAAAAAAGAATAATCCAATTGATTTTTAAACATTAAATCTTAATTAAAATCCATTAAATTTCACATGGTCTGATGTAACTCCATCCCGGGGTGTAAAATCCGAGCTCGAACATTTCAATTGGTTCAACTTTTCTCATTGTTGCGTTGATGATCACTTTGTCGCCCACTTGGAGACGCTTTTTCAATTCCATAATTTTTGGCAAATGATTTGAGAAATCATATCTCTCATCTGTTTCTTTGCTTGGATAATCATAAGTCATATCCAAAGGAGCAAAAATCTGAATAAAAAAAAAGCTTTACTTTTTTTTAAATGAGTCAATTTAAATATATAATTTTTTTTTGTAAAAAAATAATCTTTCAAAAATATAAATATTTTTTTTGGTTTTATTTTATATTAATTGAATTAAAGTAAAATAATATTTTTTAATTACATCATTAAAAAGTGATTTTAATATTTATTTTATAATTTAATACAGAAATCGATATATCGATCGGCTTTTCGGCCGAAAGATTTTCAGTTTTCCGGTTATTTTACCGGAAACCAAGAAACTTATGTCCGAATACATTAATTGTAAGTTATTTATTTACATGTATGAATTCAACAAGCCAAGCGGGCAATGCCTTTTTTTCTCCGTCTCCAATAAAAATGTCTGTTGGTGCATTTCCATGGCCATTTAATATGTATGCTTAAAATAATAATTAATCAACTTTCTAAATAATATAACTAAAATTTTAAAAAAATGACTTTAAAAATTGAAAATTTTTAAAAAAATGTGCGGTTAATAAAGAAAATTTCACTACAAAATTTTAGGCGCTACCTGAAAAAAGGGCTGGGTTGGAAAATATTTTGTAAAGCAAAACGAAAGGGCAATATTTATTCACTCATTAAACGAAAAGAAAATTTTAAATTTTAGGTCCGAAAACGAAAATAACCGAACACGAAAAAAAACAAAAAATGCCGAAAAAGAGGAACAAAACGAAAACAACACAAAGTTTCGCACACTCAACCTTATCCCGAATCATTAACCCGGAAATTTTTGCGAATTAAAAGATCAAATTTCCCCCTTGTCGCCTACGGGAGGCGGCAGAAGAAAATTTTTTTTTTAATTTTCGTTGATTTGCAAGAGATGGGAACAGTTCAACTCGCCGACGCACGACAGTTACAAACAAAAGATTAGTCCGTCGGCGAGTTGTGCGTCGGCGAGTTGACATGTACCCGCAAGAGATTTAAAATTTTTAAAAGAAAACAACACTAAAAAATAACAAATGTAAAAATTTTAAAAAATTTGATATTTGGTTAAATAAAATTCATTTTGCCCACTGATTAAGTCAATTAAGAATTGAAATTTTACCATTATACGTAATTCTGATCCACAAATCGATTTCTTCTCCAGCATTTTTTTTAAAGCTAGGGAGATTTTCGTTCATTGAAACATTGATCTTTTCATAGCCGTTTAGCGCAGTCACATGTAATTGCACCATTTGTAAGCGTCCATTCCAAACAAATTGAAGTCTCAACGGACAAAAAGCTAAAAAATTAAATAATTTAAAATTTTTATTGCAAAAAGAGTCAGCTTAAGTTTCATAATTGATTCTAGCTAATGGCATAATATCAGTCCACAATTCTTATGAATCCAATCAAAAAAATCTTATTTTTACTAAAAAAAACCGATTAAATCTAAGATGACATTAACTTTTAATTCGGCACAAAAAAAATCATATAGATTGTGCGGGTGGCATTCCTAGGCCCCAAAAATTTTAGGAAACCGGAATTCCGTGTCATCCCTTGATAGATGACCGAATAGAATTTTTTTTTGTTTAGTCGGTTGGACCTAAACTATGATTTGATTGAACAAATGCGTTTTCTGTGTTGATGAGTTTTGTGCCTAACAATGGGATCCTCAATTGATTTAATTGTGTTGGATTTATCAATATTTAAATTTTCCTTCATAAAATTCAAACAATGAATTTTTCTGATTTAATTTTTTGCACCCGTAAAATTTTGCTTAAAAACAACCCTTGCCATTCCATACACATTTTCAATTTTACACCTTGACAATTCACTCCCGTTTTGCTTTTGCATTTGGCTATCGTCTCAATCTCGGCAGAGTAGGGATCATTAGTCCGACTCAGAAAAGAGATGGTAATCGGCATCCCATCAATAAGGGATTGTGTCAGTTTGCCCTTGATACGGATGATGTCGCCTGGAAGCAGTTTGCTGTCCAATCGTTTTACAAAGCTTTTGGTGGCACTTTTGGTAGCGCTTTTGGTGTTTCCCATTATGTTGCTAGAGGTCTAAATTTAAGAAATTTAATTTTTCAACTTTCATTTTTGTGATAATTTTTCAATTGAATTAAAAATTAAGGTAAAATTATTTAAAAAATTAATTCTAATTTAATTTTTGAATAAATTATTTTCTTATTTTCTTACTTCCAAAATAAATTTGCCGGGTATTGCTGAACAATCTATCCGTTCGTCCAATGAACAGGTTGGCATCGCCGGACACCTGAAATTTTGTATTTTTTAAAATTTATAATTACACAAACAATAATTCTCAAATTTGGGGAATTTTTCTTGAAATAAAAATAATTTAATATTTTACCATTAAGCATATAAATCTGTTTTTGACTATTTTTTGCTTTTTTTTTAATCTTTTTTTACTGACTCTCGAAAAACTTTTGCATTATTATTATTTTGTAATTTACTCATTTTAATTTAAATTTGGCAAACTTACGCCAACATTCGTGATTTTCCACAACGGCCACAATGTTGTGAGGTTGTTCCGCACGTAACGGATTTGCTTTAGGTTCACCAAAGTGTCGAGCACGTCATCAGTGAATTTCACGGATATTTCAAAACCACCGCCTTCGGTCAATGACAAATAGCTTGTTCGTTCAACCATCGGAAGCCGCCAATTTGTGTCATCATATTTACCGCTTGGGTTCATGAAGATGTGGCGTTGACTGTTGCGCGTTTCGTTAAAGTCGTACTGTACCAAATGAGCAAAAAAAAAAAAAAATTAAATTAAAATTTGAGTGGCTGGACAACTCGCCCTTGGGAAGGAATTGAATTGAACCCGCGCTCGCCTAAACCGAGAATGTTTTCTAAAACCAACTGAGCTACGACGTGGTGCCTCCCCCTCTTTTTTGAGATTTTACAGAAATTGTTGGGTGCTTTCATTTATATTTTTCAATTTTCATATAATCGTTTAGATTTTACTCTTTTTTAAGCCGTCAAAAACAAATTGATATTCTGTTGACCCATTCATGCCAAATTGTTATTTCATTTTTATTGTGTCCCGAAGATGGGTCCTTTCTAATTACAATACTTATTTAAAAGAACTAAAATAATTAAAAGGCAATTATTTGAAAAAAAAACAAAAAAAATTAGTGCAAATTTTATTAAAAACAAAAAAAATACCGGGTATGAGCGAAAGTTGACCAAACGCCTTGAAAGGTTTGCACAAATTTCAAAAACGGTCTCACCAACTAAACACACATTATGCATGTATAAACAAAGCAAAATAATTAAATTACTGTACAGAAAAAAACATGGAATTATTTTTATACTTTTATGGGTTTAATTAAAATTTTTGAACCAAAAGTTTAAAAAATTTGAGTTCATTAATTATATATAAATTGTGCACAAATGGAAAGCTACCGTATTACCTATGACATTCCGATCGTACGCATTGTACAAAAATGAGACGCGCAAATATTGTGCATAGGGATGCAACTCGCCCTTGATGTTGAATACGGTATTTTGTTGAACCGACTCTTTGTCCAACTTTTCATAATATGGTGTCTCCTTCTTCGGTGTTTTCTATAATTAATTAGTATCATTTTTTTAATTTTTAATGAAATTAAAATTAACTAAAATGAGGATTTTGTTTTTTTAATGACTCAATTAACTAATAAAATAATTAAGCAATAAAAAAGCATTTGGATTGGATGCCTCTTAATCATAACAAAATGTTGATCATTGTTCTTCTCACCTCATTCTCGTTGTGTATCAAAAGCTCAATTTGTTTTACAGGGATAAAGTCGCCTTTGATCTGAATTAATTGTTTTTTGAATTTGAAATCTAAAATTTTTAAAATTTCACTCGGATGTGGTCCATGTGCGCGTAAGGAAGCCGCTCGAACCAATAAACGGGGCGCATTTCAAAGTCAATTTTTTTGTCGTTGATTTTGCAGGTGTACGAAAATCGTTTCAGATAAATGCTGATTTTGATCTTGCCGCCCTCTTTAAGGAACATGAAGTTTTGAAAGTGCATGCTTCGGTTTCCTTGCTTAAAATTGCGTTTTTAAATTTTAGCAACAATAATTTGTTAAATATTTACCGCCCAAAGTGTGGTGCCGTTTTTAGTAAGAACAATTTCGAACAGTTTGCTATTGTCTGAAATATTATTATTATTATTATATCCCTATTATATTAAAAAATTTCTATTTTTTTAATTGCTTTGTTACTTCGATATCTTTGCCATTCCTCCTTTTGTTCTTGCGCATGCTGTCCTTTGCTGATAATTGAATCGGCAATCATACCAACTGAAATCGAATTTTTAATCTTTGAAACGCTGAAAATACACTCAAAAACCCAGGTAAAAAATCAAATTAAGAAATTACGAATATATATGCTTCAATTAGGGGCGCAGCTCGGGAAAGTTTCACTGTCTTACTGTATTTGGTTTTGAATAAAGTTTCACTTCTTACTGTATTTGGTTTTGAATAATGTTTCACTGTCTTACTGTTTTGGTTTTGAATAAAGTTTTATTGTCTTACTGTATTTGGTTTTGAATAATGTTTCACTGTCTTACTGTATTTGGTTTTGAATAATGTTTCACTGTCTTACTGTATTTGGTTTTGAATAAAGTTTTATTGTCTTACTGTATTTGGTTTTGAATAATGTTTCACTGCCTTACTGTATTTGGTCCACGACAATTCGCCCCAATCTTTGGCAATTGCGACCGAAATTTGCTCCGGGCTTTTGCCCATTCGGCCTTCAAGCACAATTTCGCATGACTCATTAAATGGCTTCAATGCATTCAAGTGATATTTGAGGCTCATTTTTTCTGATTTTTCGTCGCATTTCTCATTGCCATGGTCCAATTTGTTCCATTCGATGCCCCGCAGGTCATTGTTTGGATTGGTGAACTCAAATATTTATTTAATTAAAAAAATTAATAAAAAATGGTAAATAATAAAATATTTTTTAGTTTTTCTTTTAAACCAAATACTATTTTCATTCTATTTTGATGTTTTATTCAAAGTTATTAACCGAAATGGAAGAAAAAAAAAAGAAAATTAATTCGTTGAATAATTTTTTAACTTAAAATATATTTTAATTCAAATTATTAATTTGAATTGGGAAATTTAGAATAATAACAAATAGTAGAGCTAGGAATTTTTTAATTGCCCGGACCGGGGCCGGGACTTGGAAAATGAACCGGGGCGGGATCCCGGGACTTCAATTTTTCTGGGAATCCCGGCCCAAGTAGTTTGTCTAAAAAACGGTGCCGAGAGTCGCGGCAAAATCCCCGCGGGGCCCCGGACTAATAAATAGATAAATCCTTTAATCTTTTTATAATCACCCAGGCTTTCAAAGAGCAGCCGCATGTTCGGTTGACGAACAATTCCAGCAAATTTTGGCCACGTTTGTGTGGCATTATGTCGAGCCCAAGCAATGCCAAACTTTTGTAGTCGTGCAAAAAGGCACCGTAGGAAATGTGTGCGTTAAATTCATTGCCATACAAAATGTTGGCACGACGATGGTCAAGCTCAACAACAAATGCTTTGTGCTGGTCACTCACTTTACCCCAGTATCTGTAAATTTGAAAATTCATCTTTCTTTGAGAAATTAATGTTTATTGGCAAAATATTAAAATTAAATATTTTTTTAAATAAATAAAATAAAATAATTTATTCAAAAAATTATTTTTTAAGTGTGCGTATTCTTCTCATTTGCACTAATCCTATTTATTCCAGAACAAATGAATGAAACAATTTTTCTTAATAAATTAGTGTGAGATAAGCGAAAGAATTTTGTTTATTACGGATGTATTTAATGTGGTAAATTTAATTTACGCGATTTCGAATGATTAATTAATTAGTGCCTATTAAATTTCACAATTGCTTCACCCACAGATATTTTCTTCTAAAAACATATTTTTAAGGAAAAAATTCTCAGCTGAAATAAATCTTCATGCAGAAGCGATTCAAATGCCATTCTGTCTAATTTAGATTTTCAAATGGAAATGCCATATTCCGCTTTGACAAATTATTCATTATATTATCAATCATCCAATAACTCACTGTTTGCCCAAAAATGATGAGCGCAATGTCAAATTGGTGCCCATCACAGTGGTACCATGCGTTTTCAATAAAATGCCGTGCCATTTCATATATGCCGAATTGCCGCAATTTTCCTTGCCCCCAAATTCTTTGCACTCTTTCTTGATTTTCTCACATCGTTCTTGTATCTTAACAATTAAATTTTTTAATTAAAATGTAAATAAAATAGACCAAAAAATACTTTGTCGTATTTTATGCCAAAATTTGGGTTAAATCGCCGCGGGATTTTCCCATCATTTGTTGCGCTCCATTGACTTGGGTAACAAATTAGCAATCTGTTAAATTTAAAACATATGTTGTTTTTAACGAAATATTACCCATCTTCCTCACAAAATCCTTCATCAATTTTGAAATGAAATTGGTGGCCAAGGTGATCATCAAATGACGCATTCGTGGCCCGGCAAAACTCGCGCAAAATGTTGAACAAGTGCAACCCATTCTTTCGATCAGTGATCAAAGGCCTGTGCAGAAAATTTTGTGATAAATATTTTTTTAATAAATCCCAACTTGTAATCTTTTGCCAATCCCTCCTCAATGCTTGTTAAGTATACAATTAGTATAAAAAAAAGAAAATAGGCTTTCATCCTTTAATTTTTTATTGTAAATTAATTATTATAAAATATTTATTTTACTAAAAAATATTATTTTTGGACACAAAATATTTCTTCGTTTTAGAAAAGGATAATAATTGAATGTAATTTTTGTGTTAATCAGAAAACGTTTTGGTGAAGCAATGAGCAAAAAAACAAAATTCCATAGGGACCGCGGTGCCGATAAGCGCCGATTGCTTATAGCGATAAAAGCCCCCCAGGGGATGAATCATTTTTGGATGTAAAATTCCATCGTTGGTGGAGGTCGGTCGGTGATGGCGGTTGGCGCAAATCGACGATCGACGAACAGAAAATGAAAATGAATTTGTAATGAGCTTTTTATAATGAGCAAAAAAAACAAAAATAATGCGAAAATAAATATTATTTGGTTAAATATTAATATTAATTTTATGTATTATAATTTAAAAAGTAATATTATTCTTTATTTAAATGCATTTTATTTAAGTGCAAATGGAAAGGTACTGTAAAAAAATTACTGTATGATTTAAGTGTCAGATGAGTAAATCAAAGTGACTGATAATAAATTCAATGAAAATGCAACAATAATTGTAAAATTGGGTGCCTTTTGGTCTCTTTTTAATCAAATTACCGTATTTGCTCTTTTATCCCCCATATCCATTAATCACCCAATCTCCAATTATCCCCCAGTCTACGAGGCGTTTGAAACATAATCCCTCTATCCTAATCCCCCATTCTCCAATTATCCCCCAGTCTCTGAGGAGGTTGAAAAATATTACCCCATGGGGGATAAAAAGAGAAAATACGGTATGCGCATTTGCTTTGATTCAAATTGATGGGATTTGATTGCCTTCTTAAATCTGTTTATTTGAACAACTTTGTGGCAGATGGCATGTAACAGGACTGAAACGGATGAAAAAAAAGAGATAATTCAAACGCGACTCGTTTAATTATTTTAAAAACTTTCCCGTCACCAAGTGAATTAAAAAATTGATGTTGATCAGTCATGAGGGTGAATTTCGGCATTTATTTTATTTTCATAAAATCTACCCTCAAAAAATGAATTAGTCTGCCGGCGGCGTCGAAGGGCGGCGCTGTCTGGAAAGAACAGTCCACTGATAATTGACTTTTAACTTTTTGGAGATATTTAAAAAAAAAATATTTGCCAGGCAAATCTCTTTTTTCTTCACAAAATATTTTTAGAAAATTTTATTTATGTATGTTTTTAAGAAGCATAAAAGCATATGGTTGAGAAGCGGACGGAACGGCAGCGGAGAGATTTGCATTTTTGGCATTTCGGCGCAATGAATTTTGACAATTTCCCTCTGATTTTTGATCATTAACAAATTACTCATTCCATTAATGTTAATACAATTTTCATTTTTAATATTTTTATTCGTTCTTTTAAAAAATTAATTTTTATTCTTTTTTTTATCTCTTTTTCCATCAATGCAATTCCACCGTTTTTCCAATTTATCCGTTTGCCACCACATTTCACTGCCAAACAAAAGCATCCGACAAAAGCGGCTCTTATATTTTTGATGAGTCATTTTTCATCAATTTCAATGCATAAAATTATGGAAACAAAGAAAAAATTGATGAAATTACTATAAATTTTCCGAAGATATCGGTCTACGTCAGAATTGGGCCCCTACGGTTGGGCCCAGTAGCAGCTGGTTATAACTTTTTTCACTTATTAACAAAATCCAACATTTTTTCTTAAAAACTTTTTTATGCTAGAAAATCTTTTGTTTTTATAATGCTAATAGACCATGCTGGGGCCCAAACATGAGGGCCCAACTGATGGGTTCCGGAATTGATAATTAAATAAATAAATATGTTGCGTTTAAAAATGGTTTTAAAAAATATACAGAGTTTTTATGCCCACAAAATACAGTAGGGGTTAAGGTTTACGGAAGAAACTTTGTTGAAATTTTGATGCTTTTCATATAATTTGTTTCTTCAACTTTTGGAAAATTTAATGAAAGAGTTAAGAAAATTGTTTAATAAGGTACACATATGATGAACCTTAAATAAAATTCATATTCTTTTTCCTACACTTAATTTTGTCAATTTTTAAAAAATTTGTTAATATAATTTTAAAAGGCTCTTACATTTTGACTTCCAATTTCTGCCAAAATTATGTCAAACTCATTATTATTGAAAAGCCAAAAAAGAAAGGCATTTCTTTTCTTATTGTCAAAAAAACTCAAAAAAATCCTCATTTGGCATGAAAAATCCTCACTTTTTAAAAGCATAAAAAGTGCAAACAAAAACAGTTAAATGTCATATTTTTCTTTTGAAACAATCAAATTCATCAATTCCTTGTCATTTGTAAGCATTTTATGGAAGTCTGAGCATGAAAAATCGAAGTTTTTAAGATTTGAAGAAAAAGTTTCGAACATTTTGCCAAATATACCTATTTTCAAAAAATTATGCGTTTTTGTCACTTTTTTATCAAAAGACCACAAAAATCCTCAAATTTTCTCAAAAGACCACAAAAATACGCAAATCCTCATTTTTCAAAAAAATTCTCTTTGACCCTCTAAAAGACCACAAAATGAGGAAAAATCCTCAGATATCGAAACCCTGTTTTAATGCAGGGATGCCATCGAAAAATAATTCGACGAAATCAAAACTTCAGGCTCAAAAAAAATCAGATTTTTTCGGCAAAAAGTAACTGGACAATTTTGCAAAAAATGTTATTTTACAAATTAATCAACCAAAAATATTTAAAATAATATGTTTTTTCAACCTTACATTATCAATTTTTAAAAAATGAGTCTTATATTTAGCTTTTACAATATCAACACTTTTTTGCATCGTATTTTTGAAAAAATTTTGATTAACTTGGGGGGGAGGAATTTAAACATAATTAACGAATATTAGCGGCAGGCTCTCCTCAATCGTTTAGCAGCACAAATTTGTCTTCATAAGATGATGAGATTTTTGTAAAATAATAAATGGACAGAATTTTGAAAAAAATTTTAAAACCAGTAAGCGTTACATTAAAAATTGCTTGCAAATTGTTGTGCCACGGGGGACCCCGCGGAACTTTGCCAATATTTTTTTTTTATTTTTTAACCCAAACCATTAATTAGTCTTTAAATAGGCATTTTAATGAAACTTTAGATTTGAAAAAAATTTAAGAAAGCCTATAATTGCCAAAATCAACATGGCTACTTTCAGTATGGCGCTTCTCACCATTTTAATTGGATTTCGAGTATGAAAATAAAATAAAATAATAATTAATTCTTATATTTTTAAACATTATTTTGTTTTAGTTGAGTGCTTCATGTGCTGATGAGCAACAAAATAAAACTGAAAACGGAGGCTTAAAGCATTTGTTCAGTTTTGAAAAATATTTTAAAATATGTTAAATTTTCATGAATAGTTTAGTCATGTAAAATTGGTTTTAGATATCAATGAAAGGTAACATTTTTAAGAATTTTTGCCTTTTCACAAAAAAATAATTAAAAAATAAAACGTCAACCAATATCGAACTCATGACGGAAACTAATCTACTTGTTGGTGCACTAACAACTTCACACGATATATAAGACTAAACACAACAAATTAATTTTATTTACTAAAATTGATAAAATGGTTAAAAAATTCAAAATTTGAATTAATTTTTTGACTTTTCTCTCACAAAAATGCCATTCTTAATTTTTAAAATATTATTAATGAGTGTGTGAGTTTTTGAACCTTTTTAAATTAGTTACCAAGCGGTAAATTTTTTTAAAAAATTGACTTAATCAGTGGACGAAATGAATTTTATTTATTGAACTTTTAATTCGCAAGAATTTCCGTGTTAAAAAGACTCGGGATCAGTTTGGGCGTTCGAAACTTTGTGTTGTTTTCGTTTTGTTCCTCTTTTTCGGCATTTTTTGAATTTTATTTCATTTTCGGACCTAAAGTAAAATTTCCGTTTCGTTTCGTTTTCGTGAGAGAATAAATGTTGTCCTTTCGTTTTGCTACACAAAATATTTTTAAACCCGGCCTTCACTAAGGTAGCGCCTAAAATTTTGTAGTGAAATTTTCTTTATTAACCGCACATTTTTTTAAAAATTTTCAATTTTTAAAATCTTTTTTTTAAAATTTTAGTTATATTATTTAGAAAGTTGATTAATTATTATTTTAAGCATACATATTAAATGGCCATGGAAATGCACCAACAGACATTTTTATTGGAGACGGAGAAAAAAAGGCATTGCCCGCTTGGCTTGTTGAATTCATACATGTAAATAAATAACTTACAATTAATGTATTCGGACATAAGTTTCTTGGTTTACGGTAAAATAACCGGAAAACTGAAAATCTTTCGGCCGAAAAGCCGATCGATATATCGATTTCTGTATTAAATTATAAAATAAATATTAAAATCACTTTTTAATGATGTAATTAAAAAATATTATTTTACTTTAATTCATTTAATATAAAATAAAACCAAAAAAAATATTTATATTTTTGAAAGATTATTTTTTTACAAAAAAAAATTATATATTTAAATTGACTCATTTAAAAAAAAGTAAAGCTTTTTTTTTATTCAGATTTTTGCTCCTTTGGATATGACTTCTGATTATCCAAGCAAAGAAACAGATGAGAGATATGATTTCTCAAATCATTTGCCAAAAATTATGGAATTGAAAAAGCGTCTCCAAGTGGGCGACAAAGTGATCATCAACGCAACAATGAGAAAAGTTGAACCAATTGAAATGTTCGAGCTCGGGTTTTACACCCCGGGATGGAGTTACATCAGACCATGTGAAATTTAAAGGATTTAATTAAAATTTAATTTTTAAAAGGTTTTTAAAAATTAATTGGATTATTTTTTTTTAATTAAAAAAATAAAAAATAAATTCTTTTAAATTTTGTCATTTTTAAATAGATTAAGTAAAGATTTTTACTAAATAAATTTGTCCAAATTTTCAGTTTCTCGCATTCAATTCAACATAAGGTTTGCTTATGAGCCCGACAAAATTGAAATGTACTCCGACTTTTGGAATTGGGTAATTTTCCATT
>SIJG01000248.1:0-19857 GCA_023374025.1 Heterodera schachtii
CGATGACGAAAAAAAAAACCGAAAAAAATTAGTTGATGAAAAATCATAGATAAACATCAATGCATTGCCGGAGAAACAATATGCGTAATACTGTCGATGGTACCCCCCTTTTTTTGAAAAAAAATTATTTTTGTTTTAAAAAGACATGAAAGCATGTTTCCTAGGGTTTTCGGGTTCGCTGATCACGAATCCGGCATCTGTTTCGACCAATTTCGAACCCTCGACCTGAATTCGAACAAAAGTTCGAAAATTCAAATTTTTTGAAAGTTGTATTTTTCCTTAAAAACCGGCTAAATACTCGGAATCAATCAGAAACTCATTAATACTTCAATAAAAAATTATTTAAACTATTTTTTTATCAAAAATCTGAAATTCGAAAAATTTGAATTTTCGAACTTTTGTTCGAATTCAGGTCGAGGGTTCGAAATTGGTCAAAATAGATGCCAAATTCGTGATCAGCGATTGGTCAAAATAGATGCCAAATTCGTGATCAGCGACCCCGAAAACACTAGGAAACATGCTTTTATGTTTTTTGAAAACAAAAATAATTTTTTTCAAAAAAGGGGGGGGGGGTACCATCGACAGTATTACCACAATATGGATTCCCATATAATTGCCAGCTCTACTGATTACGAATCTGACATAAATTTTGACCATTTCTAATCCCTAATCTGCACAAAAGTCGAACTTTTCGGTTTATGGAATACTTACTATACAACAAAAAACATTTTTTTTCATATTAAATAATTTTCAAAGGATCATTCACTTCGTAACAAAACATTTACGCTGACCATTTGGGTCGCTTGGATCAGCAGAAGTGCCATCGATAAGACTAAAACCAAACAAATGGGAAATTTCAATTAACTAAATGATGGGTTCTAGTCGGTTTAATGCGTCCCATGTCATACTGTATTATGCGTCCCCGACAGATTATGCGTCCCATGAATGACCCCATACCAAGTTTCTTAGGCCATAACTTTTTTCTTACTTTTTCAATACCTATATTCTTGGTATTAAACTAAAGCTTAAGGTCTAAAGAAGCTTTTGTATAACTTTATTTTAGCTAAAGGCAATAGACAAAAAATTATACTCGGAAAAGTTGAATTTCGTATTTTTTCATTGTAATTTCTTTTTTAATGCCAGTATTTGCTCTTTTCTTGCATATATAAAATCCCGAGACTTTTATCTTTCGCTTGGTACCAAGAGCATGTGTATTGAACAAGTAAGAAAAAAGTTATGGCCTAAGAAACTTGGTATTGTCATTCATGGGACGCATATGTCATGGGACGTATAATCTGTCATGGGACGCATAATCTGTCATGGGACGCATAATCTGTCATGGGACGTATAATCTGTCATGGGACGCATAATCTGTCATGGGACGCATAATCTGTCATGGGACGTATAATCTGTCATGGGACGCATAATCTGTCATGGGACGCATAATCTGTCATGGGACGTATAATCTGTCATGGGACGCATAATCTGTCATGGGACGCATAATCTGTCATGGGACGTATAATCTGTCATGGGACGCATAATCTGTCATGGGACGCATAATCTGTCATGGACGCATAATCTGTCATGGGACGCATAATCTGTCATGGGACGCATAATCTGTCATGGGACGCATAATCTGTCATGGGACGCATAATCTGTCATGGGACGCATAATCTGTCATGGGACGCATAATCTGTCATGGGATGCATAATCTGTCATGGGACGCATAATCTGTCATGGGACGCATAATCTGTCATGGGACGTATAATCTGTCATGGGACGCATAATCTGTCATGGGACGCATAATCTGTCATGGGACGTATAATCTGTCATGGGACGCATAATCTGTCATGGGACGCATAATCTGTCATGGACGCATAATCTGTCATGGGACGCATAATCTGTCATGGGACGCATAATCTGTCATGGGACGCATAATCTGTCATGGGACGCATAATCTGTCATGGGACGCATAATCTGTCATGGGACGCATAATCTGTCATGGGACGCATAAAACCGACTAGAACCAAATGATGTAATTTGCTGACCATTCTCCGATTTCTTCCTCAATAATTGCAATGTCAATTATGTTCCATTGATCCCAAAAGTAGAACTCAATCGCTTCCTTCTCCCAATGTGTCCATTTGTTCTCATCTCGTGAAATCGGACAACGAATCAGCAAAAAATGTCCGTACTTATTTTTGGTAGTATTCAACAACGTCAATCGCTCCCCAGTCAATGCATTGGTCACATTAAACGGCACAATGAAAGCATCAATAGCAGACGAATAGGCAATGGCAATGATGAAATTAACAGGAGATGAAGCAGTGGAAAATGCCTAAAAAAGAACATTGTAGGTAATACTGGCGAACTTTTTTATGTATGATTTAGGTCAATTTGGAATTCCGTATCCGAACAAAAAGTCGTTGAAATTCAAAATGCTCACTTTTGTTCCTCCAAATAAGCTTAATTCAGTCAAACACAACTGCAACATCAAAAGGGGTCATTTGTAACATAAAAATAATACGAAAAATAAAGTAATTTCACTACCATACTTTTTTCGTATCCTAACAGTAATTCTATAATTAAACTTCATAGACTTGTTCGTTCGACCTAACGTTTAGATCGAACATAACAATTTATTGTAAAAACCCGGGTTGACATTGGTCAAGTGAATTGACATAAAGTGCACTAAGCAAAAACGAGCTGGTGTTAATTAATTACCGCTATCAGTCCATTGATTTTTGTCGTCCATTGCTCCTCATCAAAATCGATACAGCATCTGATCACCTTTCGGCACACTGTCCGGACGAGGCAAAAAAAAGCCATTTGGCCAATGCTTGGCCATCCGACGCATCGGCACAGTCATCGGGCGGAAATTTGAGGTAAACGGCGCGATAGGAAACGACAAAGCGAAGTGATGGACAATCGTCGAGAATTGCCGAGTGCCCAAAACGTCGCAAACGGTCGAGATCCACTTGGACACAAAATTAATGCCACAAATTTCGTCTTTAAGCAATGGCCAAACGTTGAGTAAGAAGCGTTCAAAAAGATGATCATTTCTTGTTTTAAAACTCAAATTAATTCCATAATTTGCAAAAACCGAGGAGAAATGGCGCAGAAATTCGATGGCATTTCGGTCGATGTAACTGAAAAAGTCATCAGAAACAAATATTTGTTTTTTCGTTTGACCTTATCAAAAGGTGTTGGAATCCAATGACTTTCTTTGGCACCGATTTTTGCGGAATTTCCATTGATTCGCCACGGCCATTGAAAGTTTGCATTTCCTTTGTGCCATCATTCTTTTCCTTTTTGCGGCGCCAAATTTGCACATATCCAAACGACCATCGACGAGTTTTGAAGTGTTCATCAACGTAACAATTAAAACGATTGCTGATCAGAGCAATGCCATGGCCAAGTTGACGTGGCGGAAGCAATTCGAACACCGCAAGCCAACAGTCGGCGGAGATAAAACTGAAAAATTAGGGGAAATAATATTCCGACAATTTTTTTTAATTTTACATTTTCTTTTTGTGAATGCGTCGTTTTTTGAAGCGGTCCCAATAATGCCAAAGAATGGCGCAACAGACGACAAACATTGGCACACCGTCGTACAGACTAAAAAATGAGAAGGAAAAGGGTAAATGTGGAGAAGAAAAAATGCACAAAACGTACAGAAGCATTTTTGAAGGCATTGTCAGGGAGAAATTTTTGTGGAGACGAAAACTTTGGGATAATGAAAAATGGCTGAAGAGCAACGACTTTTATACAAATTTTTTGACAATTTATATGAACGGTCGTATTCGTCGACACTTTGCTATAAAAGCACTCCTTCCTCTCCCATTTTAATTCATTCGCTCATTTTTTTCCCTTCCCTTTTGCTTCCGCAATTTGGTACTTGTGTAGTTTACCTGACCAATTTCTCATACATTTTCAAATGCCTATAAATGTGTTTTAGAAAATAATGAAAATAAGTTTTAAGGGGTTTTTGAGGTCGCTGATCACGAATACAGCACCCATTTTTGCATGAGGGTATTATTGGTACAGGAAGCCTATCAATTTGTTGTCCCTATACAGCTCATGTAGTGAACGGTAGCGCTGATCTGAGCCCGGATTCGTGATCAGCGACCTCAAAAACCCCTTAAAACTTATTTTCATTAATTTCTAAAACACATTTATAGGCATTTAACACATTTTTTAATTTTTTTTTTTTATTGTACGCAGAAATTGGACAAGAGACGAAAACGAAATAAGTTTCCCCAATTAGGGGAAGATAGAAAAGAGCCCCCTTTTGGATGAAATCTGAAAAATTCGTAAACTAGCAAAATTTCCAAAAGTCAATGAACGATCATTCTTTACAAGCATAAAAAAAACAATAATAAAATGCACATCTTTATTGTGATTGTCCTCTTTTTCTTTTTTTCTTTGATTACATTTTTTCATATGTATGAATTTCTAAAAAAATAAAGCCTATTTAACTGAAAAAGTGCTGAAAATTGTCTAAATAATTTGCTGCAACAAAATGTCAGACAACCGAAAAGAAGCCGAAGAAAAAATGGCAAAAGCAATGTAAAATAATTAAAATGCCAATTTTCATTTTCAATTTTAATTTTTGTTTTCCCTTTTTCTTAAGTTTTATCTCCGGCGACGGATGGCTTTCAGTGTTCGATTTGTTGCCGCCTTCTCAACTGGGCCTTGGCATTGCACTTGTCAGCCACCGTTTTGACTTTTACGTCGACGAACACTTCAAGACGCGGCGTTGGGCGCTGAAATTCATGGAAATTAGATCCAAAATTGGCCCGAATGGTGCAAAACAAATGGAAATTTTCAATGCCCGTGCCAAATCGATGCAAATCCCGCAAAATCCGGTGCCAAAGAAAATCGTCGGATTCAAAGCCCTCTCAATTGAGTAAAAAAATGGATGAATTACCTGATTTTTCAAATGTAAACGAGCCCATCATTCCATTTTCACAGATACATTGACAACAGTGTGATCGCTTTTCTCCGCCGTTTTTGTCCAATTGTTGCCGCCGCCGTTCCAATTAATTTGGTCATTGACACGGACACCGATGATGACCATCGCATTTTGGCACTCATAATGCACCGAATTTGGCCATTGCTCGGACAAAACATTTGTGGCATGGAAATGTCCGTCAAAATTTTCCACCGTTTGCGACAATTTGTGCCGTCAATGCTCACCGATTGTCATCCATCTCTTCGTGTGGTCATTTTCGATGCCGACAATCTCTTCATCGAATTTCCGGCCGATGACAGTGCCGTGGCGTCGGATGGACAAGCGGTGGCAAAATGGCTGTTCACTACTGCCCATCCAAACAATGTGCCAAAGATGTTAAAATGCGCGTTGGACACTACTGCTGATGGGAATTTGGCGGCGAGGCTTGAAGCCTTCAAAGCGGTGATTTTTGAATGATTTATTTGGCTTTTTACAAGTTTTTGGGGTTCATTGCAAAAAAAAAAATTTTCTGTGCCAAAATTGGGCTAACTAAACCGTAAAAGTGTGCCCATCTTTGCGTTTTCGTGCCGCCTCCCAACCGAACAGTGTCATCATCATCCATTTATCATTTTGGGTAATAGTGGAGAATCTGGGCTCTACCAAAAAAAAATTTTTTTTTTTTCTGCTATAAAAAGATCAACCCGGGGGTTTTCGGGGCTTCTGCTCTCGAATCTGATATCCGATTTGCAAAAATCATTGATTTTGAAAATCATAGATTTTCGAAATTTTGATCAATATGATCAAATTTTCTTAAATTAAGCATTGACTGGGTAATAAATGTTGATTGTTTATTTTTTGTGTGCATGTTCTATGATCATCTCAATGTTTACGTCGTATTTGATCATATTGATCAAAATTTCGAAAATCTATGATTTTCAAATCAATGATAAATCAGTGATTTTTGCAAATCGGATATCTGATTCGAGATCAGAAGCCCCGAAAACCCCCGGATTGATCTTTTCATAGCAGAAAAAAAAAATTTTTTTTGGTGGAGCCCAGATTCTCCACTAATACCTACCTCATTTTGTATATTTTGCTCAACCAACGGTTTTTCCATGTTTTAGGCATTTGCCAATGCTTCTTCCCCCGCCAATTTCATTGCTGCCATTTTTTCTACGACATCTTTTATTATCTCCGTTGAACCGTTTGATTTGATCAACGAATTGACTCGAGAACAATTGGCATTGAAACGAACTGAGCATTGGTGTTTTCTGTTGATCCGTTGTCCGATTGTGCGAGACGCGAGCAAATGGGCAAAATGGGAGGAGGAAGCGGCGATTGGCTTGAATTTTAATGATCAACGGAATCAAATTGACATTCAAATTTATGACGAGAACGAAATCGGGGACGGGTCAGTGTGAATTAGAGTTGGTCGGGACCCGGGACTGGTACTGAAAAAAACGGGTACAACTGAGTACCCAGTCCCGGTTTTGACCGGGACCGAGAAATTCCCGGGGTTTTTCCCGTTTTTCCCAGCCAAAAAGTCCCGGTTTTTCAACCCGAAAAGGTCCCGGTTTTTGTCAAAATTTCCCGGTCCCGACCAACCCTAATGTGAATGAATAATAATGATTGTTCAAAAAATTCTAATTTATTGTGTGTGTATTTCCATTTTTTTAGGCTTCTCGACGCAACGCTGGACGACCAAAGTGATCAGTAGAAGTGAATGAATTGTTGAGAAGTGATTGATCAATTGATTGAAATTATGTAATTGGAAATTGTCTTGCTCATAAATTGTTCTTAGGTATTTTGTCTGTCTGTTCAATATTTGTGTTTGTTGTTAATTAGGATAAATTAGCGATTTCATGAAATGTGTGAATTCTCTTGACCTATATATAATACTGATCATTAGGGTAATAGTTAAAGCTGGCCCCCCAATTTTTTAATAAATTTTTATTTTCAAAAGCCATGAAAACGTGTTTCCAAAGATTTTCGAAGTCACTGATCACGAATCCGGCATTGACAATTCCGCAAAAAAAAAGGCGCCAGAATCGGTTTTCCCGACATTCGACATGAAGCGAACAAACACAACAAACGACACTCCTCCACAGCCAAAGCGCTCAATGACTTCTACACAGGACCTCGACCCAAACACTGCTGCACTCGCAGAGCAAGAACGCCAACGCACATTGGTGTTCATTGGCCTACCGGAAAGCAATGCCACCCGCCCATCGGAGCGTGTTCAGGAAGACAGGGAAGCGGCCATAAAAATCCTGGACCATCTTGAAGTTGAGGCCCAACCAACCGCCATCTTTCGACTCGGACGGTACGACCCACAGCGAACAACACCACGCCCACTCAAGGTGGTCATGCCAACACCCACACACCAACACGTGGCACTCGGAGGATGGAAGCGCGAGCGTGCTCGACTCCGTTCCCAACAGAACATGGCCCGTCTGTTCGTCCGCCCAGCGCTGACCAAAGAACAGCTCAAGAAGGAGTACGAAGAACGCGTCCGAAAACGTCAACAAATCCCAGCTCCCGTGGCGCCAGCAGTGCAGCTCCCACAGACAAATGCCCCGACTCCCGTCAACGAAGTCGAACCAGAACAAAAGAAGGCCAGCGAAGACACTTCAAAATCATCGCAATTTGACAAAGCGATGCAAAACGAAATTGACAGAGCTCTCCTCCAAATTCAATCCTTTCAAAAAGAACTCACCCATCTTTTCAAAAAAAAATAGTTCTGCAGACCTCCAGCTATTTCTTTAAAATTCCTCAAAAACCAAATTTTCTCTCCAGTTTCCCTTTGCTGGAGGTCTGACTTTTCTACTTTTTTTCTTCTCCAATCCAAATTCAATTGTCGTCTATCACTTTTACCCATTTGACTCATTTTATCTTTTTCAAATGTATTCGTCTTCTATTACTTTTATCAATTATTTAATCTAACGTGTAAGTGGTCACCCCTTCGTTAGATATTTTTATTTCTTAATAAAAGTAAAGTAAAATAATACTGATCATTAGGGTAATAGTTAAAGCTGGCCCCCCAATTTTTTAATAAATTTTTATTTTCAAAAGCCATGAAAACGTGTTTCCAAAGATTTTCGAAGTCACTGATCACGAATCCGGCATCCATTTCCACTGATTTCGAACCCCGGATCGGAATTCGTCAAAAATAGAAATTTTCGAAAATTTCGTCTAAAAACGAGTGAAGTAAACTTTTATTGCAAAATTGATAGCTTGAAGAATGTTTCATGCCGGATTCGTGATCAGTGACCCCGAAAACCCTTTCGTCTATATTTGCTGCCTTTTTCCATTTTTTTTTGTGCTTTTTTTGTCATTTTTAATTTGTTATGCCTTTGTCCTGGCCCGCCACCGTATTATCAAGGGCTGGCAGATCTGAGACTTTAGCCTCATTTTTTGGATTTTTTGATAGGTTAATGAGGCTACATTTTCAAAATGAGGCTTTGAGGCTTTTTGTGATTTTTTTTTTAGAAATTTTGAGTAAAATAGAACAAGAAAAAATGATACGAAAGAATGTATGGGGATAAATTGATCACCAAAATGTCAAAATGAGCATGTTAAAGCGTCACCATGTTGAATAAAATGATCATCCTTAATTAGGACTCATTTGTCACAATTATTGTAAATTGAGAGTTTTGTATTTTTAAATATTTTAAATCCTAAGAAAAAAATTTGTAAAATTTTGAACAAATCTTTTAAGCCTGCTGCTGTTTTTCCCCAAATTTAAGAAATTGAAATAATTCGGTCAAGGTCATATTCATATGTGTTGCATATAAACTGAATTCTTTACTCGTATTATATTTTACCAAGATTTGTTGTACTCGCATTTTGCTTTCGGGAGTTTAATTCAATCTGGGTGTATTTAATGGAATTGGGTAAATTAAATTAAGGACTAATGAATTTGCTATGAAATATGCCAGCGGTAATAAATTAAAAACGAAACGAATTAAATCACACACTTGCTAATTAATGTCTTTTAACATCAAGAAAAAAACTCGAAAAATTTATGACTTAATAAATTTGTCCCTAACTTTTTTTGAAATTCAATAAAATTTTTGAAATTTAACAGAATAATACAGAAATGTTGGGCTATCTAATCATAAAGAAAATTAGCCGAAATGGTCGAAATATATACCAATCGATAGCACTAAGTCTGCAATGGAAGAAACCGAAAGAATTTTTTTGCGGAAACCAATCTCTGAAGAGTTACAGACACAGGACTGAAATGGCCAAATGCTTTGGGACTGAACCGTCCACTGACTTAAAAAGCATAAAATTGCGACAAAATGCATATGAATCGATTCCGCCCGGTCTGTCGGAACCCGTCAGTTGGGCGCTTACGGTTGGGCGCCAGCACGTTTTTCCACTTAAGCTTTTTTCTTTGGCATCCAAATCCAACAATCTTGGTATCATTCGAAAGCTCTTAATATGCTCTATTAGCCTTACTAAAAAGCGAAAAGTTTTTCAAGCCTGGAAAAATTTTTATTGAGAAAAAACTTGAAAATTTCGACTTTTTTTGCAATTTTGATGTATAACTTTTTTGGAAATTGTCTAATCGCGAAGCAATAACTTATAAAAAATTTATAAATACATTAAGCTTTAGAGTGATATCAAAAATGTATGATTTAGATGACATAGAAAAAAGTTATAGAAACTTATAGTGGAAAAACATGCTGGCGCCCAATCGTGCGCGCCCAAACGTGAGCGCCCAACCGATGGCGCCCAACCGTGAGCGCCCAACTGACGTAGACCGCGGTCTGTTAATAAAGAATCCGAAAGTAGTTCGGCTCCCAGAAAATGCGTCAGTAATACAGCATTTTGTAAAAAAATACTGTAGCATTAAGTACTGTATTGCAAAAGGCCAAAATTGCATAAACATTTGCTTGTTTACAATCACTTAACTTTTTAAAGGTTTAAAAGTGAAATTTATCAAATCCCTAAAGACAATTATATACTGTAAATGGGTAGTTTTGTAAACTTGCACATACCAACCAAAACATTTCTTAAACATTCTTAAAGCCAATTACTGTTTCAGAAAATCACCAAAATTTATCCTAAAGTTACATACATAACACAAATAAAAGTTGATCACCGCAACATAAAAAACAATATTACCTATATACGTCAAATAGGATCAAAATTCATTCTCCTCCTTCGCAATTCAAATTGATCGCTAAATGTCGATTCTGTTCCATTGATCATAAATTGCCAGTCAATCGCTTCCTTTTCCCATTTCGACCATTTGTCGGTGTCGCGCACAATTGGACAACGGATCAGAAGAAAGCAGCCGATATCATTCATCCATTTCAACGTCAATTGTTCCCGAGTCAATTCGTTGGTCTGATCAAAGGCCAAAGTGGAGTCATCAGAAGCCGGCATTCGCCAAATGACAACAATGAAATTGACCGGAGATGAAGCATTGGCAAATGCCTAAAATGTGGGACAACTGGTTAAGAAATATGAAATGAATGGCATTTAGCGAACCCCAAAACCGTAAAAATGCCAAATAAAATTAAATCGAATCACCGCTTTCAAGTCTTCAATGCTCGAGTCCAAATTCATATACCACTGCTTCCGGTAGCAGCTGAACACCTTTGGCACATTGTCCGGACGGGGAGTGAACAGCCATTTGGCCAACGCTTGTCCATTCGAAGCATTGGCACTGTCATCGCATGGAAATTCGGCGAAGAATCCATCAGAATAGGAATTGACAACACGAAGCGATGGACAATCGTTGAGAATTGACGGCACGGAATTGTCGCAAACCTGGAAAGCATATTCGGGACAAATTGCATGCCACGAATAGTTCTCGCGATCATTGGCCAAATGTTGCGCAAAATCGACTCCAAAGTGCGGTCATCGGGCGTATAGATGGCCAAATTAATTGGAGAAGTTGGCAAAAAGTTGGCGAAAATGTTGGAGAAAAGTGATGACATTTTGGTCGATGTATCTGTGAAAATTAAGGATCGTTTTACAAACAAAAAATCGTTCATTTCACTTGATTGAAATGCTCTTGAATCCGACGACTTTCTTTGGCACCGGATTTTTGCGGGATTAGCAACGGATTTCCAACACAATTGACAATTTCCCATCCATTTGTGCCGTCCGCTTCAAATTTGGGTTTAATTTCCATTGGTTTCAGCGCCCAACGCCGCGTCTTGAAGTGTTCGTCGACGTAAAAGTCAAAACGGTGGCTGACAAGTGCAATGCCAAGGCCCAATTGAGAAGGCTCAAGCAAATCGAACACTGAAAGCCAACCGTCGCCAGAGATAAAACTGAAAAATTAAATTCAAATTTAAAATTGAAAATTGGCATTTTTAATTTTTACATTGCTTTTGCCATTTTTCTTCGGCTTCTTTTCGGTTGTCTGACATTTTGCTGCGGCAAATTATGAAGACAGTTTTCGGCACTTTTTCAGTTAAATAGGCGTTATTTTCTTAGAAAATTCATACATATGAAAACATAAAAATCAAAGAAAAAGATGAAAATCATAGTAAATCTGAGAAAGGCAAGGAAAGAAATTGCGGAAGCAAAAGGGAAGGAAAAAATGAGCGAATGAAATAAAATGGGAGAGGAAGGAGTGCTTTTATAGCAAAGTGTCGACGAATACGACCGTTCAATAAAATAAAATTCGTATAAAAATTGGCAAAAAATTTGTATAAAAGTCGTTGCTCTTCAGCCAATTTTTCATTATCCCTAAGTTTTCGTCTCTTCAAAAATTTCTCCCTGACAATGCCTTCAAAAATGCTTCTGTACGTTTTGTCCATTTTTCTCGACATTTACCTTTTTTTCTTCTCTTTTTTTAGTCTGTGCGGCGTGCCAATGTTTGTCGGCTGTTGCGCCATTCTTTGGCATTATTGGGACCGCTTCAAAAAAACAATAAAATCACGACTCATTCACAAAAAGAAAATGTAAAAAAAAACATACAATTTTTTTAAATTTCCAATTTAATTTTTCATTTATTTATTTATTTATTTATCGATAAAGAAAAAATTGCCATCAGAAGGGCGGGGACCACTTACTCTGATGACTGATCACAGTAAAATAGTCGCAGAGTTAGTGGATAAAATATCGAGTGAGATCACAGGTTAAAACAAACAATTACGAAAAAATAAATGAAAATAAAATGAAGTCAGAGTCAATAAAATGCCTCAAAAGTTAATAATTGCTGTATTCATTGGTGCTTTGAGAATCAAGAGTCAATTCTAATAATTTTTTAAAGGTGTTTAAGGAGCTAGACATTAATGTTTTATCAAGGGCATTCCAGGCCTTGACAGATCTGTTAACAAAAGATTTTGAAGATTTTTTAGATTGTAACTTAACATTTAACCGGGAAAAAGACTTATTTCGAGTATTTAGGTTAGTTCTTTTAAACAGAGACTTTGGGTCCAAATGTGTAAAACCATGTAAAATTTTATAAGTGGTTAGGAGGTCAAAAATTTTTCTCCTTTTTTCAAGAGTAGTTAATTTAAAAAATTGGAGTCGTTGGTCATAGGGAATAATTGGCAGACAACACTTTCTGAAAGCGATTCGAGTAAAATATTTTTGACATTTTTCAATTTTGATAATATGGGATTTAAGTTGCGGATTCCAAGATTCAGGGGAATATTCAAGAAGTGGACGAATATAACTAACAAAAATATTTTTCCAAATTGCTATTTTCTTTGATTTAATAACACGGAAAAGTAAACGCATACGGTAGTAGGCGTTACGGGTAATTTTGCTTATGTGTTCGGTAAAAGTAAATTTATTGTCAATAAGGATCCCTAAATCACGGATAGTTTCAACTTCACAAATTGCATTATCATTAATTTTATATTGTTCCCTGGGGTTATTCTTTCCGAAGTAAATAATAAAAGTTTTGTTAATAGAAATTTTAATATACCATTTCTTAGACCAATCAGAGAGAATATTTAAGGCATGGTGCATAGCAATTCTATCAGTTTTTGTTTTATGTACAGAATATAATTTGACATCGTCTGCATATAATTTTATAGAAATTTGTTTAGGAATTAATTCCGGTAAATCATTAATATATATCAAAAACAAGAGGGGTCCAAGAACAGAACCCTGGGGAACGCCAGAGCTCATTTTATATTCAGAAGAGAGATTATTATCGACCCGAACCCTAAAGGTACGGTTTGAAAGAAAGTCAGATATCCAATTAAGGATTTTACCTCTAATACCGATTCTATGAACCTTATATAAAAGTAAATTATGGGGGATTACGTCAAATGCTTTCCTAAAATCTATATAGACACAATCGATATTCTTATTATTATAAATACCATCATACCAATTTTCAAGGGTTGAAATTAGTTGTGTTGTGGTTGATCTGCCCTTGATAAATCCAAATTGGTGTTCAGAAAATAAATTGTTCTTTAAAAGAAAATCAGAAATGGTCCAAACAATAAATTTTTCCATAATTTTGCATAAAGAACAAGTTAAGGCAATAGGCCTATAGTTCATAGGGTTACTTTTATCCCCTTGTTTATGCAAGGGGATAATAATCGATTGTTTCCATATAGTGGGAAGTTTTCCTGTATCAAGGGAGAGTCTGAAAATTTCAGTAACAAAAGGAGTGAATGAAAGAAAACAATTTTTTAAGAGTCTAAAGGTAATACCGTCCGGTGATGTGTTATTTCTGTTAGGTAAGGTTCTAAGAACTTTACCAACAGAAATAATGTTAAATTCAACATCGTTTATTGTTGAAGAAGAAGAAGTATCAAAATCAAGAGATAAATTATTTACAATATAGTTTTCGGAGAAAATTTTTGCAAAAATTTCAGCTTTCAATTTTGAGTCAGAAATAAAAGAAGAATTATGTTGAATAACAGGTAGTTCTTCGAATGGTTTAAAGTATTTCCTAAGATAGGAAAATAATCTGTTCTTATCACCGGATAGCATTTTATTTTCTTTACGTGATTGAATATTTCTTATTTGAGTCTTAATATGTAATGAAATACTTTTATATAAAGGTTCATATTTGTCTCTATTTTCTTTCATTAGCTTAAATAGTCGTGCTTTTTCCCTAATTGAAGCCAATAAATGCGGTGGGTAAAAGTTTTTAGCGGACTTAATAGATAAAGTAGTTTCGGGAATATTAATTTCAAGATTTTTTCGAACAGTACTAAAGAAAACAGCATATTTATCCTCAATTGTATAAAATTTTTGTAGTAGTTGTGGGAGAAATGAGGATAAATATGCATCAAATAGAAAAGTATTAGATTTAGTATATTTCCTAACAAAAATTTGTTTCTTAACTGCATTTTTCTTTAAAACAGAAAAATTAAATAGAATAGTTAAATGGTCTGTATCTAAAAGTCCACCTTTTACTTCTACCGCATTTATTAAATTAGTTTTTGTTGAAAGGATTAAATCTAGGAAGGCTTGATCCCTAGTGGGTTCATTAATGCAGCATGTCAAATTATATTTATTGAAGAAATCACAGAATAAATTACCAAAATTACTTAGAGGTAAAGGTTTTTTATTTCTTATAGTTAAATCTTTAGTTCCAAGGTTAAAATCCCCAAGTAAACAACAGTTTTCTGAAATGTATAGGTCAAGGAATTTAAAAAGATTTTTGGTATTTTTTAAATTAATAGAAGGAGGCCTATAGACAAGAATCAAATTTAGTGAATTGTAATTTTGAAATTGCAATATTAGTATTTCACACCCAAATTTTGTTTCAGAGAACTTTACAAAAAACTGTATATTCTTTTTAGCGACAAAAGCTATGCCGCCACCACGCTTATTCAATCTGTTAGCATAAGAAATGGTATGATTTTGAAGAAAATTTGAATTAAAAGGAAATTGGTTTTCATTCTTACCCCAGGTTTCAGTAAAGCAAATAAAATCCAAATTTAAGGTTTCAAAAATTGTTTCAATTTGTTCACATTTGTTATAGATAGACCTTATATTCACTAAAGCACCTTGTAAACATTTATTAATCTTAAGAGGACTTTTGAAAAATCTTGCGGTACCGGAATTTACGTTTATAAAATTTTTAGAAATTTCAGTGTGGGTGGTCCCCGCAAGATTTTATGAGGTTGATTTATGGCAAAAACAGGCATAATTACCAGAATCATTGCGAAAAACAGGGACATCATCACGGGGGATAACATGTCCAGCATAAACAATGAAATTGACATTTGGGAATTGGGCACGGGCAGTCTTGCAACAAGTGATCAAATTTTGTCGCTCGTTAAGTTGTTCAGGGGAGAGAGACGGACGGACAGAGACCGCTTGAAATTTGGAGTTTTTAAGACGGGTTTTATTGCGGAGAAATGTTTGTGTCATCTTTCGAGTTGGCATTTCCACTTTGATAAGTCGGGGTCTTCCTTCTTTTCTTTGGCCCATCCGGTAAACCTTGGTCGGCATTGCCTCGATTTCACAGACGTCCAAGATGTCCAAAACTTGCTGCTGATCCGCTTTCGCACGTCCAGTGGGGGAAAGTCCGCTGTCCGATTCAGGGACGCCCATCAGAACAACCGAGTGTTGTCGCCGGTCCTCCTCCAGTACCGCGCGAGTGTCCTGGGTCGGCGTCTCATGAACCATGTCCACCGCGAGCTTGAGAAGCGTGTCCAGTTGGCGGATGACTGCACGCACGGGTTCAGACACTTCAGTGCTGGTTAGCAGTGCTGTGATGTCCAATTGCGCTGCGCCGGCCAACAACTGTTGTCGTTTCGTAGGAATTGTTGAGAGTGGCGATGTTGTCAAGTGTGCCGAAGTACGTTTAGCCGATAATTTTTGCTGGAGTGTGCCATGAATTTTTAAAAGATCTTGGCCTTGGCATTGCTCTGATCAGCAATCGTTTTGATTGTTACGTTGAAGAACACTTCAAAACTCGTCGATGGTCGTTTGGATATGTGCAAATTTGGCGCCTCAAAAAGGAAAAGAATGGCACAAAGGAAATGCAAACTTTCAATGGCCGTGGCGAATCAATGGAAATTACGCAAAAATCGATGATGCCAAAGAAAGTCATTGGATTCCAACACCTTTTGATAAGGTCAAACGAAAAAACAAATATTTGTTTCTGATGACTTTTTCAGTTACATCAACCGAAATGCCATCGAATTTCTGCGCCATTTCTCCTCGGTTTTTGCAAATTATGGAATTAATTTGAGTTTTAAAACAAGAAATGATCATCTTTTTGAACGCTTCTTACTCAACGTTTGGCCATTGCTCAAAGACGAAATTCGCGGCATTATTTTGTGGCCAATGGTTCTCAACCGTTTGCGACGTTTCGGGCACTTGGCAATTCTCACAGATTGTCCATCCCTTCGCTTTGTCTTTTCCTATCTCGGCGTTTTCCTCAAATTTCCGCCCGATGACTGTGCCGATGCGTCGGATGGCCAAGCGTTGGCCAAATGGCTTTTTTTGCCTCGTCCGGACGGTGTGCCTAAGCTGCTCAGATGTTTTTTCGAATTTGATGAGGAGCAATGGACGACAAAAATCAATGGACTAATAGCGGTGATTAATTAATTAAAACCAGCTAATTTTGGAATTCACAATGTGCTAATACTGCCGATGGTTCCACCCGTTTTAGGAACAAATATGCTTACGGTGGTTTTCAGGGTCGCTAATCACGAATATGACATTCATTTTAGTCAATTTGGAATTCCGGATCCGAACAAAAAGTCGAAAATTCAATTTTTCAAAATTATTTTTTATGTTAGTGTCTGTACAAAATGACCCCTTTTGATGTTGCAGTTGTTTTTGACTGAATTAAGCTTATTTGGAGGAACAAAAGTGAGAATTTTGAATTTCAACGACTTTTTGTTCGGATACGGAACATACATGATCAAGGGGTGCGCCGGCGCACCCCGCCCGCGTCGTAATGGGCCTGGCGCACCTCCCCCCCCCCCCCCCCCCCCCACGTGCGTCGTAAGGGGGGGGGGGGGGGTCGTTTGTGAGGGGAGGAGGGAGCCCCGAAGGGGAAAAGAGGGAAATTTCTGAAAATTTTGGCTATTTTCTTAGCAAAATTCGTTAGAAATTCTCAATTTTTCTCCCGGCGGCGCCTATCGGCACCGCCGGACCCCCCTCCCAAAAACTATTTTTTCTTAAAAAACTAAGCCAAAATCTCAAAATTTGATCATTTTTTAGTCAAAATCTGCTAACAAATAGCATTAAAAATTACAAATTTTTCCCGACGGCGCCTATCGGCGCCGTCGGACCCTCCGTCCACTAAAATTTAAAAAAAAAGCGCGCCGTAAAAAACCGTTTTTTAGTAAAAAAAAGTCGTCGCATGGCTTAAAATCGCAAAAATTAGGCAGTTTTTGGTGAAATTCTGTTAACAAATTGCACTCAAATTCTAAAAAATTTTCCCGGCGGCGCCTATCGGCACCGCCGGACCGCCCCACACCCTTCTCAGAAACAAAATTTTTTGGAAAAAACGCGCCGCAGAAAAAAGGTGGTTTGAATAGCAAAAAAAAAAGGTCGACAGAAACAAAGTGTCAAAATAGCAAAAAAAAAAAAAAAAGGTCGTCGCCGGGGAAAAATAGGGGCCGACGTAAGAAAAATTGGTCCCGGCGCACCCCCCCTGCGCCAAACGTCCGACGTATGGGGGTCTGACTGGCGCACCCCTTGATCATGTATGATACGGAATTCCAAATTGACCTAAATCATACATAAAAAAGTCGCCAGTATTACCTACAATGTTCTTTTTTAGGCATTTTCCGCTGCTTCATCTCCTGTTAATTTCATCATTGCCATTGCCTATTCGTCTGCTACTGATGCTTTCATTGTGCCGTTTAATGTGACCAATGCATTGACTGGGGAGCGATTGACGTTGAATACTACCAAAAATAAGCACAGGCATTTTTTGTTGATTCGTTGTCCGATTTCACGAGATACGATCAAATGGACAAATTGGGAGAAGGAAGCGATTGAGTTCTACTTTTGGGATCAGTGGAACATAATTGACATTGCAATTGTTGAGGAAGAAATCGGAGATTGGTCAGTAAATTAGCGGGTGGTTGGCCGATGGTACCACTACCACACCTTTTTTTTTAAAAATATTTTTGTGTTTTCAAAATTAGTGAAAACATGTTTATAGGGGGTTTTCAGGGCTGTTGATCACGAATCCGGCATCCATTTCGACCAAACCCTAAACCCGGACCCAAATTCGAACAAAAAGTCGAAAATTCAAATTTTCGAATTTTGCTTTTTGGTTCAAAAACGGCTATACATATGGAAACAAACTAAAAGCCATCAATTCTGCAATGAGAGATCATTTAAACTATTTTTGAACCAAAAAAGCGAAATTCGAAAATTTGAATTTTCGACTTGTTGTCTAAATTTGGGTTCGGGTTTAGGGATTGGTCGAAATGGATGCCAGATTCGTGATCAACAGCCCTGAAAACCCCCTATAAACATGTTTTCACTAATTTTGAAAGCACAAAATATTTTTTTCAAAAAAGGTGTGGTACCATCGGCAGTATTACCCAAATTAACATAATTACCTAATTGAAATTTGCCATTTTTTTTTTTTTGGTTTTAGTCTTATCGATGGCACTTCTGCTGATCCAAACGACCCACGTGGTGAGCGTAAATGTTATGTTACGAAGTGAATGATCCTTTGAAATTATTTAATATGAAAAATGTTTTTTGTGTGGTTATTTTGTATAGTATTCCATAATCATATGTACATATATGTATGTGTCATTTTAAGTTGGTTTCTTTGAATAAAAAATATCATAAACCGAAAAGTTCGACTTTTGTGCAGATTAGGGATTAGAAATTGGTCAAAATTTATGTCAGATTCGTAATCAGTAGAGCTGGCAATTATATGGGAATATCCATATTGTTTTTCCGGCAATGGTCTAGAATTGGTGTCCCGACGAAAAAAAGTTTTAAAAATTTCGCGGTTATTTTTTCTAGGCTTAAAAAATGTGCTGATTATGATTTTTCATCAATAGGGATGGGAATTTAAGTCAAATGACTTTTTTTTTGCTGACTATAAATGACCTTAAAATGACTTCAAAAGTGTTCTACACTTTGTTTGAAGCTTCTAACATGCATTTTTTTTGACTTTTTTACACTTTTTGGGATTTTTATGACTTTTTTGCGTTTTTGTGACTTTTTTCATGACTTTTTCCACTTTTAAAGGCAAACTTTGACTTTTTGTGACGAAAATTCCGAAAAATGAGTCAATCTTCGAGAGGACTGAAATTTTTTATACCATAAGGACTCAATGACGGGACTGAAAAATAAAAAATAAAAAAAAATCTGGCGGTGTAACACTTTTGAATATTTTTTTTCGTTAAAATTAGTCGTTTTTAAATTACATTCTTCGAAGAATGTTTAAAACGGCTTTTGGGTTTAATTACATTTGGCTAATTTTTCAGGACTTTTTTGGATTTATTTAGTGCTTTTTTGGCATTTTTATGTGACTTTTTGGTTATTTTTTCATGACTTTTTTGCATTTTTCGTGACTTTTTTGCCTTTTTTATGACTTTTCGTGACTTTTTGGCGATTTTTCATGACTTTTTAAGTCGATTTTTTGAGATTTTTCATGACTTAAATTCCCATCCCTATTCATCAACTAATTTTTTTCGGTTTTTTTTTCGTCCTCGAGATAAATGTGCACGTCAATTTGATTCCACTGATTAAAGAAATCCCAGCCAATCGCTTCCTCCTCCCATTTTGCCCATTTGCACGCGTCTCGCGCAATTGGACAACGGACCAACAGCAGACTATAGCAATAGTCAGTACTTTTCAATGCCAATTGTTCCCGAGTCAATTCGTTCGTCAGATCAATAGAGATGGGTACTTTTTCACTTTACGCCAATAAAAAATTTTTTTTTAATTATTTTTTTTTTCTGGGGTTTTCGGGGTCGCTGATCACGAATATGGCATTCATTTCGAACAATTTCGAAACCCGG
>SIJG01000248.1:20405-49532 GCA_023374025.1 Heterodera schachtii
CAAAGCCCCGCGCCCCTTCAAAAGGGAGGGCGACGCGCCGCCCAACAAAAGCACCGGCGACTCGGCCATTTGTGCATTTTTCAACGCGGTCACTGTGTTTGTGATGCCTAAAGCAGAATTCCATATATTTTTTTAATTTTGGCAAAATTTTTCTGACAAAATGCCTTTAGGCCTGTCAATTTCCACAAATTGGTAAAAAAACAATTTTTTTTTTGAAATATCAAACAATTTCCTACATTTTTTTGTTGCTCTTTGATTTCATTAAAATTTGACACAAAAAACCATCTTGGACCCAAAATTAGTTAAATAATCTACACTAGTATGATCTTTGAAAAAAATACTGGAAAATTTCTTGAGGCGTAGCAAAAAAAAAAAAAAATTCAAAAAAGTCCTCGGATTTCCATCTCCTCTCCCTTCGGGGATTTTAAAGTACTGTGGTGGATAAAAAACCATTTTTACAATTTTAGGGTAAACAATTTCGTTTTTTTTTTACAAAATTTTTGTCATTTTAACTCCAATTTTCTGACCCGGCCCGGCGGTGACCGCTGCCACCCCAATGTCCTGGCGCAGGCGAGCGGCCGCGTCTGCGGCAAACACGGCGGTGGCCTCGTGTCCAATACACGAATGCCTTGAAAATTTGATTTTGGATGGCACAACCCCCAAAAATTATAAAAATTTATGGGCTAAAAATTTCAAGTTTTTTTTTTAAATATGGGTGAAAATAGCGAAAAGTGAAGCACCAATTTGTTCACAGGCGACCAAAATTGGCGAAATGTGACCACCACACAGGGTAAACAGCTCGCGGACGCCATGGGCTTGAAAATTTAAGAAATTTTTAAAAGTTAGGTGGGTTAGGGACTCAAAAAATTTTCCTATTAAAATCTTGCATTATAAAATCGCAAAAAGCAAAAGTACACCTTCAAAAGTTTGGCCACAAGTTCACCGCCATGCCTCTGAGATTCAGCGTCAACCTAGAAATGTTTGGACAATTTTTTTTATGAAAATTTCTTGAATTTTGTAATTTTTACCCGAAAAAGTGCCGTAATAAATGGCTTTCCATTTCTAAGCGCGTCCCGAATTCGAAACAAAATGTCGAGATTTGTCAGACGTAAAATTTTGACGGAAATTAAGAGGCACAAGGCAACGATGAACAAAACAAAAAAAAGAAGACAAGGGCACATTGAAAGTGAAACAAATAAAATGTCTAAGAAGAAAAATGTTCTTTTATTTTAAGGGAAAAAACGAAGTCGAATTTTCCTTTTTTATTAATTTTTAGAGAAGGAACCGGAAACCAGTACGGCTTCCGGAACAGGCGATTTTTGACCGGTCTATGATCTAGCCAAAAATTCCATTTTTGTTTATTTTCTTTTGAAATGTAATTTTGGCATAATGTTTTTTTTTATCAATTTTCCAGTTAAACACTTTTTTGATTGGTGTACAGGGGTACAGCAGGGGCCAATCACAATTACGAACGACAAACGACAAGAGATAAACGACAAACGACATAATTTTTTGTCGTAATGACAAATTCGGAGACAAATGCCAAATTTGTCGTTTGTCGTCCGTTTTGCCGTTTGTCATTCGTAATTGTGATTGGCCCCAGGCTCCTTATAAAAAAGTAAAAGTGATTAAATCTTAAAATAATCTTTAAATTATAAATTACTAGAATTCTGTTTCAAAAGACACCGATCAATTGAAAAAGGAAAAGTGTGCACTAAAATTGCAAAAAAAAAATGAACAGACGGTAAAGAATTTTTCGAAAAATTAAATTTTTAAATTTTCCCAATTCTTTTTTCCATGTTTCAGTTGGATTTGTAGCGACGTATGGATGGACATTCTCCCATCATTTGACCATGCTCAACTCGGTCTCAAAATGGCAATGCTTTCTTATCGTTTTGATGTTTTGGTTGACAAACATTTTGATGGAAAAAGCGAATTGACAATTTGGAGATGGATACAAATTCGCAAAGACACTGGACCAAAGGCGAAACTGTCTGTATGGATCGATGACAAATGGGTGGAATTTCCATTTCCCGACCGTCCGCTGCCCAAGAAAATTCGCTTTAAGAATCTTCTGATAAAGCAATTTTACTACTTTTGTATATATTAAAGCATTTTTTCTTCAGTTACATTGACCATTCCGTCATTGAATTTCTCCGTTTCAACAAGCAAATTTTTGACAGAAAGGGCACCAATTTGGAGTGGTTTTGTGAAAATGCCCAGCCAATTTGGGATGTTTTTATCTGTGAAATTTGGCCGGTTTTTGTGACAAATGTTCGCCAATTGTACTTTCGTGATGGCGATCATTTTGACAATTTGCGTCGCCGCACTTCGCCAACAATTCTCACTGATCTTGACCAATTGATTTCAATCGATACTGATGATCTATTCCCCGACGTAATTGCTGATGATGGGCCAAATACAACTGCTGGCCAGGCATTGTCCAAATGGTTGCACACTCCGAGCAAAAATGGCCAACCGAAGCGATTGTTTTGCGAAGATTTGGAGGAAGAAGGGAACATCGACTGGGTCAACAGTTTCAAGGAGGTGCGTTTGATCACATTATCATAAAAAACTGATTGATTGATTGTCTTTGATTTTCGCTTCCTTTTATTTTGTTTAGGCATTTGCCCGTGCCACCGCTTCGGTCAGCTACAGAATTAAATTTGCAGTGTATAAAACCTCCATTGAGCCTTTTGAATCGGTGAACGAACGGACCCAAGAAAAGCTGACATTATTACTTGTTGGAGAAGCTATTGAAGAAGATGGCTATGCATTCATTAAAAAATGGCTGTTGATGCGATGCCCAATTAGTGAAAAGGCGGCGCCGATTCAATTGGAAAACGACAAAAATTGGGATGACAATTTGAACAAATTCACATTTAATTTGTGGGGTAACATCAATAAATTCATTGGGTGAGCAGCAATAGCAAATTTTGATTTTGTCAAAAAAATATATATTTAATTTTAGGCCATTGTCACCACCAGCAGCGGAAGAAGAGAAAGAAAAAGCGGACGAATAAAGGCAACGAAAATTAATTATATTTGAGAACTGGTCGACGATCTCAGCAATTGGAAACGGATTTAATGCTCTCATTTTTTTTGATTTGTTGATTCTTTCGTTCGAAAAATAAATTTATAGAAAGTTTTAGTCGATTTTTTGGTAATACTACCGATGGCAGGACTAGAGATCGGAATTTTCACAATACACGGGGTACGGGGTTGGACACAACACGGGGTCACGGGCTAAAACCCCGTGACCCCGTGAAACCCGTGTTCAACAATGACACGGGGTCCGTACACGGGCACGGGGTTTTTTAGAATAATTTTTTCAAGAAAAAATCAACATGAAAAATACAAATTTTGAATATTTTTTATTGAGAAAAGGTAATTTCAAACTGTTTTTAGTTTATTCCTATATTTATTTCAAATTTTTTTTAATGATTTTCAAAATATTCCTAAGGGTTTTCGGGGTCGCTGAACACGAATCTGAAACTTATTTTGACCAATTTCGAATCCCGGACCCGAATTCGAACAAAAACTCGAAAATCTAAAATTTTTAAAATTCTCAATTTTGTTCCTAGATGATTAAAACATGCAAAATTTAGCAAAAACTATTTAACAATAAAAATGGGTCATTCTGTGCAGCTTCTAAGAAATTGAGAATTTTGAAAATTTTTTAATTTTCGACTTTTTGTTCAAGTTCGGGTCCGGGATTCGAAATTGGTCAAAATGAGTGTTCGAATAATTACGGTATTTCAAGATTTTTTTCACTAAATATCGCAACCCTACTTGTTACCCTAGTGAATTTTAATTTTGAATTTTTTTTTCTAAGTGGGGGGGGGGAGGAGGAGTGAAAAACCTTAATTGCTGTATTTCCAAATTCATTAGAGAATCGTTTCTATTGATAATAAAAAAAAAATCGCCCAACAAAAAAAACAATGAAAATAAATGTTTTATATAATTGGAACGAAAGAATTAACAAAAGCATTTTTGAGAGAAAATATCTAAGTAACAAATTGAGACTGATCATTTCATCAAATATAATTAAATAATTCATTTCCGTACGCTTCAGACGATATTTTCATTGCTTTGATCCGCTTTTTCTTCCTTTTCTTCTTCCGCTGGTGGCGACAATGGACTAAAAAATTAATTAATTTGACAATAAAAAATTGCTGTTGCTTCTCACCCAATGCAACGATTTCCACCCCACAACTCAAATCGGATATTGTTCAAATTGGCACCCGAATAATCATACCGCAGCTCATATCTGATATAGTTAAAATTGGCATCCGAATTCTCACGGTTTTCCCACTTAATTGGCGCCGTCTCCTCAATTGGGCACCGTTGCAACAGCCAATTATACATCAAATCGTTGGGTGCGTCGATATTATGTTTCAGTGTCAGCTTTTCTTTGGTCCGTTTATTCACCAATTCAAATTGTTCGTTTGGCGTTGGGCCCACATGAAAATAAAGTTGAATTGTGTAAGTGACAGAAGTGGTGGCACGACGGAATGCCTAAACACAAAAATTGGTAAAACAAAAACAATTTATAGAAAATTCTGGCGAGACACCTCTTTGAAGCTGTTGACCCATCCGAGATTCAGTGGACCCACATAACCATTGCGATACAATTGTCTCGGCTGTCCATTTTTGCTCGGAGTGTGCAACCATTTGGACAATGCCTGGCCGGAAGTTGAATTTGGCCCATCGTCAGCAATTCCATCGGGACACAGAAAATAAGTACTGATTGAATTCAATTGATCAAGATCAGTGAAAATTGTTGGCGAAGTGCGGCGACGCAAATTGTCCAAAGCATCGCCACTGGTAAAGCTCAAATTGCGAAGGTTTTGCGCAAAAATTGGCCAGATTTCTCGGGCCAAAACATCCCAAATGTGTTCTTTGTGTTTGTCATTGGCATATAAAGGCACATCCAACTCAAATTTGGTGCCATTTCTGTCCCAAATTTGCTTGTTTGAACGGATAAATGCGAGCACAGAATGGTCAATGTAGCTGAAAAGGGGAAAAAATGAAGAAGACGACCAACCATATTAATTGGTTTTCTGTATAATTTTTGAAATTACTCAATCCGAAGGTTCTTAAAGCGGATTTTGTTGGGTAGCGGACGGTCGGGGAACGGAAAATCCACAAATTTGCCATCAATCCATTCAGACAGTTTGGCTTTTGGTCCTTTGCCCTTGCGAATTATGATACGTCTCCAAATTGTCAATTCGATTTTTCCATCAAAATGCGCGTCCACTAAAATGTCGAAACGGTCGGAAAGCAATGCCATTTTGAGTCCAAGTTGAGCATGGTCAAAAGATGGCAGAATGTCCATCCAAACGTCGCTACAAATCCAACTGAAACATGGAAAAAAATGTATGGGTAAATGAAAATTAGTAATTAAAAAAAAAAATTAATTACCGTCGATTCATTTTGCGATATTATGCATTCAAAAAGTCTTTTTGGCCTCTTTATATACCCATAATTCCGGACCGGCTCAGTTCGGCCCCGGCATGTTTTTGGACTATAACTTTTTTTCTGTCAACTAAATCCAACACGGTTGGTATCATTCGAGAGCTTTTCAGACGGTCAGGGTCGTTTTCGTACCGCCATTTTCGTACCACCGTTTTCGTACCGCCGTTTTCGTACCGTGGACGTTTTCGTACCGCCGTTTTCGTACCGCCGTTTTCGTACCGTGGACGTTTTCGTACCGCCGTTTTCGTACCGGGGACGTTTTCGTACGAGTTCTTGTACAAGCGTCAGATTCGATTTGAATAACTTAAAAATCCCATTCATAAAATATAATGTAGAAAATTCATAAATTTAACAAAAATAACAAAATTCCGGGACAAAATAAGGTCGCATCTCATAGTTTCGGGAAATACACGAAGAAAATTGTTAAGGTTTTCGATTGGCATAATTGTGATCATTTTGAGGGACAATATTGTAAAGTCCATCGTTACTGAATTTGTGGAACACATAGAGTGGACGGAACCCGTCAGTTCGGCCCTCACGGTTCGGCCCCCACGGTTCGGCCCCAACATGATTTTCCATGTTAGCATTTTCTTTGGCATCCAAATCCAACAATCTTGGTATCATTCGAAAGCTCTTAACATGCTCTGTTAGCCTTACAAAAAACAAAAAGTTTTTCAAGCCTGGAAAAAATTTTATTGAGAAAAAACTTGAAAATTTCGACTTTTTCGCAATCTTCATGTATAACTTTTTTGTTAATTGTCTAATCGCAAAGCAATAGCTTAGAAAAAGCTTCTAAACAGATTAAGCTTTCGAATGATACCAACAATGTCGGACTTAATTGACAAAGAAAATAGTTAGAGAAAGTTATAGTGGAAAAACATGCTGAGGCCGAACCGTGGGGACCGAAACGTGGGGGCCGAATCGTGAGGGCCGAAACGTGGGGGCCGAATCGTGAGGGCCGAAACGTGGGGGCCGAACCGTGGGGGCCGAATCGTGAGGGCCGAAACGTGGGGGCCGAACCGTGGGGGCCGAATCGTGAGGGCCGAAACGTGGGGGCCGAATCGTGAGGGCCGAAACGTGGGGGCCGAATCGTAAGGGCCGAAACGTGGGGGCCGAACCGTGGGGGCCGAATCTTGAGGGCCGAAACGTGGGGGCCGAACCGTGAGGGCCGAACCGTGGGGGCCGAATCGTGAGGGCCGAACCGTGGGGGCCGAACCGTGAGGGCCGAACCGTGGGGGCCGAATCGTGAGGGCCGAAACGTGGGGGCCGAACCGTGGGGGCCGAATCTTGAGGGCCGAAACGTGGGGGCCGAAACGTGGGGGCCGAATCTTGAGGGCCGAATCGTAAGGGCCGAAACGTGGGGGCCGAACCGTGGGGGCCGAATCTTGAGGGCCGAAACGTGGGGGCCGAAACGTGGGGGCCGAATCTTGAGGGCCGAAACGTGGGGGCCGAACCGTGAGGGCCGAACCGTGGGGGCCGAACTGACGTAGACCGAGAGTAGACCATCATGCACCAACTTATCATTATTTCGTTTTGTTTTAATTACTTGCTCCTGATTCATTTTGTAGTTAATAAAAGCTAAATTGTCAAAACATTAAGAGATTCTTCCAACAATTAAAAAAAATTCAGCCAGGTTTCATTGCATTTTTATCGATCGAAATTTTATTTTTCGGAATTTTCTTTGTATTTTTCGGCATGTTCTTCACTAAAATCAAATTTTGCCTCAAAAAGTCAAACTCCTCCATTTAAAGTTAGCGAAAAAAAAATCATTTGACTTAAATTCCCAGCCCTAGTAATTACTTAGATTAAAAAAATAATATAAATGCAATTTTTTTTGCATATCCACTGGTACGAAAACGGCGGTACGAAAATGGCGGTACGAAAACGTCCTGGCCCGGCAATTTTATACTAAAAATATTAGCGTACATTTGAGTACCGCGGTGGTGAAAATGAAAAAATGAAAGTGCCAATGTTTTGGCGAGATTTAAATTCCGAAAAAAATGAGAATAGGTACATAATTGGTTATTTCTTCTCAGGTTGAGTCCCAGTCAGCAGAGATGGGGCTCGGACAGAAAAATCCCGCGGTCGCGGATTCAATTTGCCGCGGTTGGGGATCGCGCATTATTCTTGGTGAACTGGAAAAGTACCCGTTAAATGTGAGTTTTCGGGTTTAGAGCACCGATCTGACACCCATTCGAACCACCCCGAATCTCTGGGACTCAAACAAGAGTTGAAAATTAAATTTTCGACAAAATTCACATTTATTCACCAAAATGGTTAATTTTTTTTGTGTAATTTCTCAGCTTGAAATTTCGAAGCTATAAAAAAGTTGTTTCGTAAATATCCCACTTTTTTCAAATTCGTTTTATCACCAGTCATTTTTATGAACGATTACTCACAATTAATTATTTACATGCACATAAATACAATAGAAATGAACGAATTTGCTAGCAAGCAAAGGTCAAATACATACAATACAAACAGATGATACACAATACAATATTAAAATGGCACAGTGCCAATATATCATTTCGGTCACATAATCGCATCAATTAATAATTAATTAATTCATTTCTGCTACTGCTGCTGACCACTCGGCCCGGGAGAAGCGGCGTCGAGAAGACTGAAAAAACTATGATTTAGTAATTGCGCTTTAAGCCCTTCTTTCAATTTTTTGGGGGCCATGGCATTTTATGAGTCCAACAAATTATATTTCGTTTTCAATGCAAGGGCGTAGCTAGGGGGGGGGGGCCCAGGGGGCCCGGGCCCCCCCCGAAACCCAAAAAGTAAAAAATTTTCAGTAATTTTTTTGAAATTTTAAGCAATTTTCTTAACAAAATTGTATTAAAATACTCAAAAATTTTCCCGGCGGCGCCTATCGGCACCGCCGGACCCCCATTATACCATATTTTTGAAAAATGGAGGCCAAAATGGCAAAAAATAGTAATTTTTTGGCGAAAAAACGGCGAAAATTTTGTAAAATACACCCCATAATTCGGGATTTCAAAAAACCAAAAATACACCCCTAAAAAGAGTCCTAAAAAAGAAAAATACACCCCTAAGAATCGACTTTTTGAGTTGGGCCCCCCCCCCCCCCCCCGAAACGAAGGTCCTGGCTACGCCCTTGTTTCAATGTTCTTTAAATGTTCATATTTTCTTTTTTCCCCTATATAATTATAGTTAGTCGGATTCGAAAAATCTGATTGGGAAATTTTTTAAATTATTCACCCGTCGTCAAATCCGCCGTCTCTGATCAAAAAGCGAATATGATTCAGTGGATCCTCATTCAATAATTCATCCTTCGCATTTTTCCATTTCCTCCCGTCCCATGCAATTGGACAACGGATGAGCAGAAAATATTTTGTTCCATAGTGTAGAAGAGTCAATTTCTCCCCAGTCACTTCGTTGATCAGATCAAATGGCACAACGGAGTCAATTAAAGTGGACGAAAGCGTCAATAAAATGCGGAAAGTCACTGGCGAAGAAGCATCGGAAAATGCCTAAAAAATGAGACAAAAATCACAAAAAAAAAATAAATAATAATTAAATAGGGGGGAATAATTCACCGTTTTGAACTGTTCCAGTGTCGAAGACCATTGATCGGGTGAATTAACAATGCATTTGAGCCACTTCGGCATACCATCCGGACGAGGCGTCAACAACCATTTTGCCACCGCTTGGCCATCCAACGCGTTGGCACTTTCATCGGGCGGAAAAGCGGGGAGAATGGCATCATTGAAAGAGACAGCGCGAAGTGATGGACAATCGCTGAGAAATGACGGGGCCAATTGGCGCATACGGCGAAAAGCGATGGAACTCAAATACAGCGCATGAATGGCATCGCGAAGCATTGTCCAAATGTTGAACAAAACAAAGTCCAAAATGGGAACATTTTCAGTGCTAATGATCAAATCGATGGCACAAATGGGAAAAATACGGCGAAAATGGCGGAGAAATGCGACGACTTTTTGATCGATGTACCTGAAAAGCCGAAAATTTAGACGAAAAATTCCAAATTAATCAGTTTTTTACATGATCTGAATGCCACTGAATCCGATGACTTTGTTTGGCAACGGATTTTGTGGAATTGGCAATGGATTTCCATCGGATTTGACAATTTGCATTTTCTTCGTCCCATTTTCTTCGATGTCCCATTGGATAAGCAATTTGTTGTTCAATTTCCATTTGCGTGTTTTGAAGTGTTCGTCGACAATGCAGTTAAAGCGATGGCTAATCAGTGCAATTTCGAGGCCAAGCTGAGAAGGCGCAAGAAAATCGAACACCAAAAGCCAACAATCGCCACAGATAAAGCTGAAAAATTGGGAAAACAAAAATAAAATTTAAATTGAAAATGAAATTTAAAATTGACATTTTAATTTTACATTGGTTTTGCCATCTTTTTCACGGCTTCTTTCCGATTGTCTGACATTTCGTCGGGGCAAATTGTTAAGACAGTTTCCGGCACTCTTTCAATTTTGTGATGGCCTCGTTGTTGTTTTGGTGGTTTTTTGAAACGGTCCCAATACTTCAAAAGGATGGCACAACAAATGACAAACATTGGCACAGCGATCAGACTAAAAATGAGAAGGAAAAGGGTAAATGTCGAGAAGAAATGCGCAAAACGTACAGAATCACTTTTAAAGACATTGTCAGGGAGAAAGGTCGGAGATAGAGACGAACACAAATAAACGGCGAATGAATAATAATAATTAAAGTGGCGCAGGAAAAGCAACCACTTTTATACTAATTTTTTTTGCCAATTTTTGCGCGATTTTATTAAACGGTCGATTAAATTCTGAAACTTTTTTTGTTTAATTATATCTTTTATATCAAATTTTCTCATCCCTTTTTAGAATTGTTGAAGACATTGCAGCAACAAAATGACCGGAATTGAAAAAAAAATCTTTTTAAGGCATTTATTTAACGTTTATAATTTAAAAAAATATATTTTTTTTATCTGTCGAATTTTTCATTTTTTTAATGATTTTTTTTTTACAAATTTGTCAGAGAATTACCTTTTTTTCGTTTCCGTCCTCCACCTCTGTAGGTAGGGAACTTTTGTCACTTTAATTAGCCTCATTTTGGGCTTTTGGTTGGCCGATGAGGTGAAATTTTCAAATTCCTCATCCTTTTTGCGTCTCGAATATCCCCAGCTTTTCCCCTTTTATCATTAGCCATTTTTTTACAACAATTACTCACAATTAATGAATTAATTACATGCACATAAAATATAATGGATTTGCGAGCAAGCAAAGGTCAAATACAATACAAACAGATTATACACAATACAATATTGAAATAGCACAGTGCCAACATATCATTTGGGTCACATAATCGCATCAATCAATTAATTAATTCATCATTTCTTTGCTGTTGTTGATCAGTGATCACTAGGCTCAGATCAAATGGCATAACCGAGTCAAGCGGAGAAGACGGCGGAAAGTGAAAAGAAATGCGAAAAGTAACGGGAGAAGAAGCATTGGAAAATGCCTAAAAATCGGACAAAAAAATAGAGAAAATCCAATGAAATTGGGATAATCTCCGCTTTGAGCTGTTCAATCATTGACGACCATTGACCAATTGGTGAATTAGCAGAGCATTTAAGCAACTTCGGCAGACCATTCGGACGAGGCGTGAACAACCATTTTGCCACAGCTTGGCCATCCGACCCATTGGCACTTTCATCGGGCGGAAATTCAGGGAAAATGCCGGCACCGAAAAAGACACCGTTAAGTGATGGACAATCGCTGTTTTTTCGTGCGTTTCAGGCCTCCCACAGTCCAGGAAAAAAAATGGATTTCCATAAATACAAGCCCTACTTATAACTATTTTGAAGCAATTTCGCTAAATGTTTTGGTTTTTGACCCCAAAATCTGATTTTTTGAGCCCGGTGTTGATTTTGAAAAGTTTTTGATATAAATCCCTGGGTTAATCCGGCGCCAACAAAAAATTCATTTTGTAACTTTTTTGTGTTTTAGTTAGCATCGCTTAAAAGGGTTCTCTTTTTCACTTTAGGCGTCCAATCAATTAAAAAACCTCAGTTTAATTGGCCTTAATCAAAAAAGTAAACAAATAAATAAATATATATTTGTATATTCGAAGGAAAGAATCAACAATAAGCATTTGTGATGAGAGGAAATAAGCATCTAAAATCCGTTTATAATTGTATGAGATCGATCATTTCGCAATCGAAATAATTCGCTTCCGCGCAATCCGACGATATTTCGAAGCTTTGACCCGCTTCTTTTTCTTTTTCTTCGTCCGCAAGAAGCCATAAGGCCTAAAATTAAATACAATTTGAATTGGGTGAATTGAATTATCTTTACAAATTACCCAATCGATCTTTTGCCACCCCACAAACTGAATTGGACATTGTTCAAATTGTCGTCGTTTTCCCATTGAACCGCCGCCGCCTTTTCCTTTTCACTAATTGGGCATCGCTTCAACAGCAAATAAACATCATCATAAAGGAGGGTTCGGATCGAAAATTTTTCAAAATAAGAACATCAAGGCCAAAAAATAAGATTTTAGAGTCAAAAATAAGAACATTTTGCAAAATTGCTTCAAATCAGTTCTTTTTACAATTTATTCGATCAAAAATGTATCAAATATTATATTTTTCACCTCCCATGATCATTTTTAACAATTTTGGTGAGGAATTAAGCAAATCGTAAATTTCAGTGCATTCGGAATCAAAAAATCAGATTTTTAAACTCTTTTTTTGCGGCGCATTTTCCAAAAAACTTTTGGTGAATGGGCAAGGGGAGGGGGTCCGGCGGTGCCGATAGGCGCCGCTGGGAAAATTTTTTTAATTTTAATTGCGATTTAACAGATTTTAATCAAAAAAGGTCAATTTTTGCAATTAAAAGTCAAGTGACGACTTTTTTTTTCGCTTTTAAAAACGCTTTTTTACGGCGCGCTTCTTCCAAAAATTTAGGGAAAAAAGAGGATCCGCCGGCGGTGCCGATAGGCGCCGCCGGGTAAATTTTGTAATTTTTATGCGATTTGTTAACAGATTTTGTCCAAAAATGACCAAATTTTGCCTCAAATCTTATATTTTCTTGATAAAATATTGAAATTCTGCCATAAAATTTCAAGCTTTTTGAATAATTTTAAGAAATAAGAACAAAATAAGAACAATAGCCCAAAATCAGAACATTTCTTAGAAATAAGAACATTTTCATTTTCTAAGATTTGGACCCTCCAAATCAGAACATTTCTTAGAAATAAGAACAGATCCGAACCCTGTCATAAAGTGACTTTTCCTCCAGCGTCAGTTTTTCTTTGGTTCGTTCGTTCAACAATTCAAATGGCTCAATTGGTGTTAAATCATAAATTGGAAGTCGAATTTTGTAGTTGATTGAAGCGGTGGCACGGAGAAATGCCTTAAAAAAAGAAAGCCACAAATCAAAGCTAATTAAGCAATTAGTTGTTTAATGAATAGGCTGGCCATTAGAAAATTTCGATCCAGCGATTAAAAAAATGGAATTTTTTCGAAAATGGGGAACCATCAATAAGTACAAGTCCAAATGGCGAACATTTGTCTCAAAAATTGGCCAAATTTGACGGGCCAAAATATCCCACATCTGCTGTTCCTCTTCTTCAGTTTCATATGAATGCACATCCAACGCCAAATTGGTGCCATTTCTGTCCCAAATTTGCTTGTTTGAACGGAGAAATGTGATCACGGAATCGTCAATGTAACTGAAGAAATATAAAAATGCATTAATTAATACACATAGATTATTTATTGCATTTTTCGAAAAATTCAGCGTAAATGTAATTTTGGTGCTGTTAGTTTTCGACAGTGGTGATCTCGACAGTGTTGGTTTCGACAGTAAGGTTTGTTTTTAAAAATCAAGTTCTACTATGGTATAAATCTCGCTAAATTTTGAAAATGAAAATGATAAGCACATGCTCTTATACATTGTAGAGGGATTTTGCGATTTTCTAATTCTGCTACAAGAGCCTACAGGTTCGCATCTTGGCACTCAAACCCGGCATTTTTTAGCAGGATTTTCCCACGCGATTGAAGAATCTTATCTACGAAATTTGTTGGGTTTTTGAGTGCTTCAAGAAATTTTGTATAGAAAAAGTGAAAGCGATATATCTTTTTACAAAAATTATCATTTAATTCATTATTACTTAAATTATAAGTAGGGATCGGATTTTTAGTTTTTTAACTATTTTTTCTGCGGCTTTAACTCGACGAGAAATGCACGAAAAACACATTCTTTTTCGAAAATTTTTCGTTTTTAGTGCCACTATTCATCACTAGGAATCACTATTTTGGAGCTTCGCCACTAAAAAAAACTATTTCGGAAGTTGGCCACTAAAATAATTTTTCGCCACTATTTTGGCGTTTCGCCACTATTTTTGCCATTATTTTGGCATTTTTTTGGAAATTTCCCAAAAAATGGAATAAAAACAAAAAATACACCCCAAAAATCGACCTAAAAATTCAAAAAATACACCCCTAAGAATCGACCTAAAATTTTTCAAAAAATACACCCTCTAAGAATGGGAAAAATTTCACAAAAATTCTTCCCCCAACTATTTTTTCCTTGTTCAATATTTGCTAAGAAAATATTTTGTAATTGCAATCAGTGAATAAAATTGTTTGCCTTAATTTTACATTATTTTCAAATAAAAAAACAGCTATTTAAAAAATTACACCTCTAAATTTGGAACTTTTTCGCCACTATTTTCGCCACTATTTTGGCATTTTTTTGTCACTATTTAGTTAATTATTTTGGGATTTTTTATCACTAAAAATCCGATCCCTAATTATAAGTCTTGCTTATGCAAATTATATTGGATATTAATTCATTTGTACGGTAAATTATATAGAAAAAATAATTTAAAACTACTGTCGAAACCAACCACTGTCGAAAACACCTGGTACGGTAATTTTTATGCATACAACGCGTAACCATACTGATCTTGATTCAGGCTGGCATCTCTATTCTGGCCAATTATCGAGTCTCCGACTAAGAAAACCAATAAAATCGGTTTTGAGCAATTTTGAGAAATTTATCCAAATTTCAATTCACCAACTCAAAAACGATCGGCCATTTTTCAAATCATATATTGAACAAAAATTCTAAAACAATCAGAGAAATAAATGTAAGAAGCAACAAAAGCATCTCTAAGAGAGAATAAGCATCAACTCAAATTCCAATTGGTGAGATATCGACAATTTCTCAAATAATTCACTTCCGCGCACTCAGACGACATTTTGGTTGCTTTGATCCGCTTTTTCTTCCGTTGGTGGAGACAATGGCCTAAAATTAAGTTTTTATTTTTCAATAAAATCAGCTCTTATGCAGTTTAACCCCCATAAATTTTTTTTCACTTCCAAACAAAAAAATACCAATATATAGGTTTTCAAGGCCGCTCATCACGAATCCGACATCCATTTCGACCAATTTCGAATCCTGGACCCGAATTCGAACAAAAAGTGGGAAATTTAAAATTTTGAAATTTCTCACTTGTTCACTTTTTGTTCGAATTCGGGCCCGGGGTTCAAAATTGGTCGAAAGGGATGCCGGATTCGTGATCAGCGACCCAGAAAACACCCATAAATTCGTTTTTTACGACTTTTTAAAACAATAAAAAATTTTCTTTAAAAAAATATATGGGGGTTAAACTGCATAAGAGCCACAAAATCAAATTCCGTTGGTTGTTGTTGCTCACCCAATGCTATCATTGCAACGCCACAAAGTAAATTTGACATTGTTCAAATTGTCGTCACAATTTTTGTCATTTTCCCACTGAATCGTCGCCGTAATTGGGCATCGCTTCAACAGCCAATTAACATCATCATAACTTGACACTTTCTCCAATGTCAGCTTTTCTTTGGTCCGTTCGTTCACCGATTCAAATGGCTCAGTTGGCATTGTTCTCACATGATCAATTCGAATAATGTAACTGACGGAAGAATTGGTGGCACGGAGAAATGCCTAAACAAAAACAAAACGCAAATCAAAGGCAATCAATCAGTCAAAATATGGCCGGCCACCTCCTTCAAATCGTTGACCCATTCAAAATTTAATCCATCAAAGTAATCATAGCAATGCAATCGCTTCGGTTGTCCATTTTTGCTCGGCGTGTTCAACCATTTGGACAACATTTGGCCAGCAGTTGCATTTGGTCCATCATCAGCGATCACCGCGGGCAACAGATAATAGGAATCAATTGAATTCAGATGATCAAGATCGGTCAGAATTGTTGGCGAAATCAGACGACGCAATTTGTCCAAATGGATAGGACCGGCAAAGCTCAAATGGCGAATGTTTGTCGCAAAAATTGGCCAAGTTTCTCGGACAAAAACATCCCAAATTCGCTGGACATTTGCAATAGACAATTCCAATTTGGTGCCCATTCTGTCCCAAATTTGCTTGTTGGATCGGAGAAATACAATGACGAAATGGTCAATGTAGCTGAAGAAATAAAAAAAGCCTTAAAATACATAAAAGTTTAAATTACATAATATTAAGATGCTTAAAGCGAATTTTGTTTGGCAGCGGACGATTCGGCATCGGAAATGCCATAAATGTGCCATCGATAAAAACAGATAATTTCAGTTTTGGTCCTTCGTCCTTGTCAATTCTTATGTAATTCCAAAGTGTCAATTCGCTTTTTCCATCAAAATGCGCGTCCACCAAAACATCGAAACGGTCGGAAAGCAATGCCATTTTGAGTCCGAGTTGAGCATGGTCAAAAGATGGGAGAATGTCCATCCACACGTCGCTACAAATCCAACTGAAACATGGGAAATTAGGGAAAAAATTTGTAATTTTATTTAAGAAAATTCGCTTACCGTCTGTTCATTTTGCTGAACAATTTGCACAGTTTTGTCGTAAGTTGTGATTGTTAACAAAGTAAAAAACTTTCTGTATATTCCAAAAAGTAAGCAGAAAGAGATTTTTTTTGATTTGATTGCTTTATTCATTTTTTAATCAAATCAACAATTTATATAAAATTCTAAGCAGGAAAACTTAGTTGACTTTGATTGGGCCAACACTTTTAAGGTTTTCCATATTATTTCAAACAAAAAATTTAATGGGAAAGGTCTGCCGGTGCCGAAAGTCTCTGCCGAGTAAATTTTGTAAAACATTTTGAATAAAAAACAAGTTTTGGCACAAATTTTGCAAATTTAAAGGAATGAATGGGGTCCGAAGGCGGGAAAATTTTTCCGTTAGGGGCCAAAATCCTTTTAAAAACACTGCGAGTTATTTTCGTTGTTAAGATACGCATTCTATACAGGACAGGGATTTTCAAAAAAATTTTTGGCAATCCTGAAGAATGGGGGTTTCTAATTTAACTTATTTATTTGTACTCAAAATTAGTTTCTGGGGGTTATCGAGGGTGCTGATTACGAATCTGAACTTGGATTTCCCCAATTTCGAACCCCGAACCCGAATTCGAACAAAAAAAAAATTTTTTCCCCCAAAAATACACGTTAAAATTGACCAAATTTTTTGCGAAAATTGCGTGTTTTCTATTCAATTAATAATTGAAGCATTGTTTTGCACCAAAATAAATAATTGTCAAATTAATTCGAAGCTTTTCCCCAGAAAACTGCATCTTTTGAAAAAATTTCAAGTTTTTTGTTCGAATTCGGGTCAGGGGTTCTGAATTGGGCAAATCCGAGTTCAGATTCGTGACCAGCGCCCTCGAAAACCCCTGGAACTGATTTTTAGCAGAAATTAAAAAAAATTTTGAACATAGAAACCCCCATTCTTCAGGATTGCCAAAATTCGGTCGGGGTCGTTTTCGCGTGGCCGTTTTCGCGTGGCCGTTTTCGCGTGGCCGTTTTCGCGTGACCGTTTTCGCGTGGCCATTTTCGCGTGAGGGCCATTTTCGCGTGGCCGTTTTCGCGTGGTTGCATATAAGCGAATTTTTTATTTTTTTATATTTTGAAAAAAATTTTTCACTCCCGTTTTACTTCGGGTGCTTAATTCAATCTATATTTAAGTGAATTTTATAAACTAAATTAAGATTGACAAATTATTATACAGTCTAATAATTTTTCACGGTCTAATGCTTTGCTGGTATTAGTGTAGACTAGAGACCGGACAACTGGGGTCGGACGGATCCCGAGGTCGGGATCCCGAATAAATCCCGCGGGATCCCGATCCCGTCCGGTCTCTAGTGTAGACTCACCATCCCAAATGCAATTTGGTATAAAATGTTTGGGGCATAACTTTTGTACGGCAAAAAATTGAACAAAAAGTTAAGACTTTCCAATTGGTTATTCTCTGATATGTGAAAAGAAGAGTTCCCCGCCCCCCGAAAAAGAAAAAAAGAAAAGAAATGTCGTGATGCCGATGGTCGGATTCTGTGTCTCATTCACGTTGTCAATACTTGAAGTTGTTAATCTTTACATGCATAAAAATGAGGACGCTTTTGAGTAAATAATAGAGCCCGGAATTTTGAAAATGCCGGGACCGGGCCCGGGCTCGGGCTTCGACAATTGGCCGGGCCCGGGCCGCCCGGTTAAAAAAAGCCCGTTTTACCGGGCGTCCCGGGCCCGTTTTTTTCCAAAAAAAAACGGGCCCGGGCGGCCCGGCAAAAGCCCGGCGGGCGCCCGGGCCCGTCCGGGCTCTAGTAAATAAAAGCAAAAAATTGTTTGAAATCGGGTTCGGGATTCGAAATAGGTCAAAATGAATGTTCGGCACACATCCGACCAATTTTAGTCCTAAACAGGCACTCACGCGAAAACGTACCCCACGCGAAAACGGGCCACGCGAAAACGTACCCCACGCGAAAACGGGCCACGCGAAAACGGGCCTCACGCGAAAACGGCCACGCGAAAACGGGCCTCACGCGAAAACGGCCACGCGAAAACGGCCACGCGAAAACGTCCTGGCCCCGCCAAAATTTTACCAAGTGTATTTTTTGAAAAATTCGTAAATATTTTTGAATTTTCAAAAAAAACAGCATAAAATGCCATAAAGAGCGAAAAATTAAAAGAATCCTTTTTAAATTTTTATACATAGTCACTGAAATTGAACTGAAAAAATTGAGGTAGAAAAAACCGAAAACATGAGAATTAAGTTTTTAGAAAATTATTTTCATGGGTAATCCGAGGCGCTTATTACGAATCTGGCCTTCTTTAGGCTCAATTTCGGACCCCAAACCCGGGTTCGAACACTTAAAAAATTTTTTTTTGAAAAATGGGGGCTACCATCGGTACTATTACCAAGGCATTGATCGAATTGTACAATAATATGAAGAAAAACGCAAGGGATTCAAATATGGAAACGGAAACAGACATTGGCTGCATCCAATGAGCAATATTTGTGAAAAAGAATTAGAATTCTAAATTTTCAAAATGTTAAAATCCAAGTTAGAAGTTCAAATTGAGCCTGATAAAGGCTAAATTCGTACTAAGCGCCTCGGATTATCCCTCAAAATAATTTCTCAAAACTTATTTTAAAAAAATTTTCAGGACCAATAATCTTTACCATTGCCGTTTAAGCTTTTCAAATGATACAAGAAATTGCACCATAAAAAATCAAGCAAATAAATGTAAGAATTAACAAAAAAAGCATTTATGACGAGAAAATGAGAGCAGCATCAAATCAAATTGGTAATCTTCTGAATTGGTGTCCCTGCGGAAAAAAGAGATAAAATTTTTTTTCCTTTTAACTTTTTCTAGGGTAAAAAAAATGCGCTGATCACGAATCCGAGCTCAGAGTTAGCAAAATCAATGATTTGGTCTATGATTTTCATCTAAGTTTTTGATTTTTTTTGAAAAATGTTTTTTTCTAACATTTTGTTTTCGGTTAATTCCATACACTGAATTGCGTAGACACATTAATAGATTTAGAATGAGCTGTTAAATGTATAGAAAGGCCAAAATATTAGAAAACAAAAATTTGCAAAAAAATCAAGTACTTGATGAAAAATCATAGACAAAATCAATGATTTTGCAAAACCCGAACTCGGATTCGTGATCAGCGCATTTTTTTACCCTAGAAAAAGTGATTTTGCAAGAAAATTTTAATTTTTTTTTCCGTCGGGACACCAATTCCGAAGGATTACCATCAAATTCCAAATGGTGAGATCGATCATTTCTCAAATATAATTAATATGTTGCGTTGCTTTCATTCGTCCGCTTCTTCGTTTTTCTTCTTCCGCTGGTGGCCACAATGGCCTAATATGTTTTTTTAATTTTTCGGCAAATCAAAATGAATGCTGTTTCATCAGAGTACTCACCCAATGCAATTAATGCCATCCCAGAAAATAAATTTGACATTGTTCAAATTGTCATCCAAATTTTCGTCATTTTCCCATTGATTCGTCGCCGCCGTTTCCCCAACAATTATTGGACACCGTTTCAACAGCAAATTATGCTCGGATTCTTCCCACAATGTCAGCTTTAAGCTATAATTGCAAAAAAGGACTGCTTTTTAAATAAGAACTGTGATTTATTTGAACGGATTAATGTGAGCTGGGAGTGGCTAATGTGAAAAAGGGAAAATTCTGCGATAATATTTTAGTATAAAAATGCACTTTTCTTCTCCTCTTCATTCCATTCATTCATTCTCCCTATATTTTCCTGTCATTTTGTTGCTGCGAATGTCTTCAGCAGAAATTCTGTACGTTTTGTTTCAGACGTTTCGCATTTCTTTTGCTCAAATTGTGTCCAGAATTTGTGAGATTAAAATTTCAAAATCAATTTTGAAAGATTAGCTTTTTAGAGGCTAAACTTCACATTTTACTTCATTCGTCTTTAATCTTTGACCTTTTCATTGCTTTTCCGTTTACTTCAATTATTAATTCATTCATTTGCCCAATTCATTTCTTTCAGTTTGTGTGCCCTGTCGCTTATTCTGTTGGTCGAATATGCCATCATTCTTTGGATCAATTTTGACCATGTCAAAAAACGACTACGCCCTCACAAAGAAATGTAAAAAATTCAACAAAAAATTTTGAAAATTTCTTCAGTTTTTCAGCTTTATCTGCAGCGACTGTTGGATTTTGGTGTTCGATTTTCTTGCGCCTTCCCAACTTGGCCTTGAAATTGCGCTGGTCAACCGACGCTTTAACTGCATCGTCGACGAACACTTCAAAACACGCAAATGGAAATTGGGAGGAATGCAAATTTGCCACGAAATTGGAGACAATGGCACCAAGCAAATGCAAATTGTCAATTCCGATGAAAATCCATTGCCAATCCCGCAAAATCCGTTGCCGAACAAAGTCATCGGATTCAGACACATTCATATCTTGTAAAAATTTGATTAAATTGGAATTTTTCGTCTAAATTTTCTGCTTTTCAGTTACATCGATCAAAATGCCGTCGCTTTTCTCCACCGTTTTCGCCGTATTTTCGCCTTTTCTTCAATTTACTTGGTCATCACTGAAAATGTTTGCGTTTCGGAATTTGTTTTGCTCAACGTTTTGCCAATGCTTCGCGACTCCATTGTTGTGATGTATTTGAATACCATCGCTTTTCGTCGTTTCCGCCAATTGGCCCCGTCATTGCTCAACGATTGTCCATCACTTCACACTGTCATTTTCAAAGATGCCATTCTCCCGGAATTTCCGGCCGAAGAAAGTGCCAATGCGTCGGATGGCCAAGCGGTGGTCAAATGGCTGTTTACGCCTTGTCCGAACAGTCTGCCAAAGGTGTTGCATTTGCATGACTTTTCGGTGGATCAATGGTCGTCAACGATGGAACAGTTTAAAGCGGTGATTATCCCTATTTAATTAGTTTTTCTCTAATGTTTTTTGTCCCATTTTTAGGCATTTTCCAATGCTTCTTCGCCGGTTACTTTTCGCGTTTATTTTTTCTTTCCGCCGTCTTCTCCAATTGACTTTGTTGTGCCAATTGATCTGATCAACGAAGTTACGGGGGAGAAATTGGCACTTGGACAGTCATCAGCAAATGATTTTTGCCTCTTCCGTTGTCCAATTGCGTGGGATGGAACAAATTGGGAAAATGTTTGGAAAGAATTAAGTGCTCGACAGAACCCAATTGACATTCGGATCAGAGACGGCGGATACGATGATGACGGGTGAATAAAATTTTAAATGCTTAATCATTTTATGAGTCCAATCGTCGATAATTTTGCTTAAACTTTGTGCTTTCAATTTGTGTCCAAAAATGTACGGTTTGTTTTGAAATGGACAGAATTATGGTACAAAATAAACTCAAGGATAGTTAGTTGTTTTGTTGATTGGACTCATAAAAATGAATTAATAAAAATTGAATTGACTTATATTATAATTTGCAATCGAATCATCGTTTTTTCAGTCTTCTCGACGACGCTTCTCCCGGATCGAGTGATCAGCAGAAGAAATGAATTAATTAATTGATGCGATTATATGACCGAAATTATGTTGGCACTTTGCCATTTAAATATTGCCTAATTATTTGTCTGTTTGTATTTGACTTTTGCTTGCTCCGCAAATGCGTCTATTTCCATTGTATTTTATGTACATATAAGTGAAATTCAATTGTGAGTAATTAATTAATTGAAGATAAAATGGCTAATAATAAAAACAACGGTAAAAAGCTTGGGCATATTCGCGGCCCAACCCAATAAATGCCTTGGCATAACAAATTCAATTCTAGTCGGTTTTACGCGTCCCATGACACTTTACGCGTCCCATGACATTTTACGCGTCCCAACAACATCTTACGCATCCAATCATATTTTAAGCGTCCCATCACATTTTACGCGTCCCATGGCATTTTATGTCCATGGCAGGGATGGCATTACTATGCCCCAAAAATTTTCGGAAATCGTAATTCCGCGCCATCCCTAATCCATGGTTTACATCATTTTTCGCAATCACAACTTACGACAATAATTGTGCTGTTAATTGCCGCAAAATGAACCGACATTAAAGAAAAAAATGTGAGAAATTTTTAAATGATAGAATTTTCGGCACTTTTGCATTTTCGTGAGCCTTTACGAAAAACCACAAGGGTGGGAGCGGGTTTTTGATGTAAAAATCATTGGTAAAAACCCAAGACATTTTAATCGATTTTTTTTATTATTTTGAAATCTAAAAAATTATGGACAAACTATACTATAATAGAGCCAGCCCAAAATGTTTTTGTTATTATGTTTTTGTGTTATTTTTGCTCTCCTATTTTTCCTAATTGTTGTTCTCTCTTTTTTAAGTTAACAGAATTTTTTTTTTTTTGCTTTTTGTGACACACCAATTAATCAATTGGAAAAAAGGGAAAATTGTGCTAATTGAACAACAAAAATGAACCGACGGTCAGCAATTAGTATTTGAAAAATTATAAATTATAAATTTTCATTTAAAATTGCAAATTTTTCATTTTCCCAATTTTTTAAAACAAATTTAGTTGGATTTGTAGCGACGTTTGGATGGACATTTTCCCATCTTTTGACCATGCTCAACTTGGTCTCAAAATGGCATTGCTTTCCGACCGTTTCGATGTTTTGGTTGACAAACATTTTGATGGAAAAAAGGAATTAACGCTTTGGAGAGAAATAATAATTGGCGAGGGCATTGGACCAGAACCGACACTGTCTGTACTGATTGGTGGCAATTTGGTGGAATTTCCATTGCCGGACCGTCCGCTGCCCAACAAAATTCGCTTTTGTCTCCTTCGGATTGAGTAAATTTGTCATTTTCTGTATCTATTATAAAACGTTTTCTGTATGTTATTCCCTTTTCAGCTACATTGACCATTCCGTCATTGAATTTCTTCATTCTAACAAGCAAATTTGGGACAGAAGTGGCACCAAATTGGAGTTGTCTATTTCAAATGTCCAGCCAATTTGGGATGTTTTGGCCAGTGAAATTTGGCCCGTTTTTGCCACAAACATTCACCATCTTGGCATTGACGATGGCGATCATTTGGACAATTTGCGTCGCCTGATTTCACCGACAATTCTCACTGATCTTGATCAATTGCATTCATTCATTTCCTATGGACTGTTCCCCGATGGAATTGCTGATGATGGGCCAAATGCAACTGCTGGCCAAGCGTTGACCAAATGGTTACACACTCCGAGCAAAGACGGGCAGCCGAAGCGATTGTTTTGTGCGGATTTTGACAAAAAAGTGAACTTAGATTGGGTCAACAGTTTCAAGGAGGTGCGTTTGGTCACATTCTCATAAGTTGAGTATAATACCGCTGGCATCACTCAATTTTAGAAAAAAAATTCAAAATTTTTAATCGGATAGGTTAACAATTTGAAAAGAGGTGGGCTTTCAGGCGCTACTTTAAAAGCGGTCTTTTTTCCGAACCCAAATTCGAACGAAAAGTTGGAATTTGAATTTTCGACTTTTTATTCGAATTTGGGTTCGTGGTTCGGTAACCCCCTGGTTAAAAGATGGTCGGCCTATTCATTAAACAACTAATTGATCGATTGCATTTGATTTTCGCTTCCTTTTTGTTAAGGCATTTCTCCGTTCCACCGCTTCAGTCAGCTACAAAATTCGACTTGAACTTTATGATTCAACACCAATTGGAACATTTGAATTGGTGAACGAACGAACCAAAGAAAAGCTGACATTGGATAATGTGTTACGTTATGGAAGTAGTGGTGATTGGCTGCTGAAGCGATGTCCAATTAGTGAAAAGGCGTCGGCGATTCAATGGGAAAACTACGACTATTTGAACTATGTTCAATTTAATTTGTATGATGGCAAAAGTTCGATTGGGTAATTTGTAAAAGATAATTCAATTCACCAAAATTAAAATTGTTTTTAATTTCAGGCCTTATGGCCACCAGCGGACGAAGAAAAAGAGGAAGCGGGTCAAAGCATCGAAATATCGTCGGACTGCGCGGAAGACGAATTAATTATATTTGAGAAATGACCGATCTCACAAAATTGAAATTTGATTTTATGCCATCATTTTCTCTCAGAAATGCTTTTGTTAATTCTTTCTTTAATACATTTATTTGCTTGCTTTTTTATGCAATTTCTTTAGTATCAATTGAAATTAGGGTTGTACGGGACCGGGGCGGGAATTCCCGGTAGGGCAAATGGGAAAAAAGCACTGGTAAGAATGGGGTCTGAAGTGAAAAATTATCGGTCATTCATTGATTGGACACCAAAAATGAAAAAAAGCCTTTGGAGAAAAATTTGAGATAAATTCAATTTTTGAGGCTTTTTGGCCATAACTCTTTTGTATCTCAGCTAAAATTTTGACATCCATTTCGACCAATTTCGGACTTCGGACCCGAATTCGAACGAAAGTCGAAAACTCATTTTTCATCAAAATTCACATTTATTGCACAAAAACTAATCAAATATACTGTATGGAATAGAAAATAGTGATTCATAACCATTTCATTCATTTGAATTGATTTTAGGACAATAAAGGTTGATTTTGGTGAAAAATAAATTTTCGGCTTTTGTTCTAATTCGGGTCCCGGATTCGAAATTGGTCGAAATGGATGTCAGATTTGTGATCAGCGAGCCCGAAAACCCCCTAGAAAAGTTAAAAAACAATTTTTTTTTTTATGGTCTGTAAAGTACATAAGTACCGCGGACGAAAGCAACGAAAATTAATTATATTTGAGAAATGGTCGATGATCTCACCAATTGGAAACGGATTTAATAATAAAAGTTCAGAAACTCTGTCCGTGATATATGTAAGAGACCATTTTACACTCATCAACAAAATTAAAATGCACAGAAATATGCAATAACAAAACAAATTCACATATATATAATATACATAGGGACAAATACAATTATCAGCAAGACAAATGAAGATTATCCTTTTTTCATCCGTAATCTTAATCCATCCGTTTTCACTTCGCATTTCAAAATCCACAATTTCTTTCCAAGACAAATGTGCCGGCCGTCACAGTCACCAAATGCCAAAATGCTGTCATGGCATATGTCCATCGAATCCGCCACGGGTGGGCGAAGACATTTGACGCATGAAACGCATTTCCCGTTGATTTGACACATACACGTAGCAACATATGTAACACGGAATGCAGCAGACGGAACAACAACAGCACAGCAATAAGGAATAGAGGACAACACCAATACCAGTGCCCGTTAGAGCAGCCAACCTGAAATTATTGAATGGGGAGGAGTTACTACTGTATGGGAGTGTGTATGGTGGTGGTTGGGGTTACGGTCGCATTTCTATGGGTTCTGTAAATGGCTCTATTGCAGTTCACACGACCATAAAAATTTTTGGTAATACTTTAGATGGTACCCCCCCCCCCCTTTTTGGAAAAAAATATTTTTTGTTTTCAAGAATCATGAAAATATATTTCCAAGGGTTTTCTGGGTCGCTGATCACGAATACGGCATCCATTTCGGCCAATTCCGAAATTTTCATGATTCTTGAAAACAAAAAATATTTTTTTCCAAAAAGGGGGGGGGGGGTACCATCTAAAGTATTACCAAATTTTTTGCAACTTTAGTGCAACCATAACTTTTTCAAGAGGCATCCAAATTAAACATTCTTAGTATCATTCGATAGCCCTAAGAAGCCTCTATTAGCATGCAAAATTTCAAAAAATTTCGTTGGGTTTCAAAAAATTTATGGCCAAAAATGTTTAGAAAACCATCTTTTTGAAATTTGCGAGTTAACAGAGAATTGTTAGTGCTATAATTTGGATGCTCCTTGAAAAAGTTATGATTCATCAAAATTGCAAAAAAAAATTATGGTCGTGTGAACTGCAATAGAGCCCTGTAAATTGCTTATGTATGAGCGATGAATGAAATGGGAAGAAACAAAACAGCGCAAAACGCACCAAGCAAAGCCTTCGAGATAATGATGCTCCTGCATAGGCTCAATTTCACTGAAAATGAGGGGGGGAAAATTAAGGGATTTTTATAAATGAACAAATTGGAAAATTAGGGAAAATTTGTATTCCAATTTCTAACAAAAGTTTGATTGGGATGCCGAAAAATGACGGCAAAAATGTTGGACATTTCATATTACACATAAAAAATTGGAATTCCGATTGCCTCATACCATGGGATGGATAGAATACGGACTAAACCGAAAATGAGACACAAAACGCGGTAGAAAATGTTGCGAAAAAAATTCACCGCAATACGCAAAGTGCGATTACGTCCCATCCCACCCCTCCTCTACCCTTGGAATTTCGTGTTCAATTTTCGTTTTTTTAATGGGAGGGCCTTTAAAAATTTTAATTTTTTTTGGATTTCTAAAATTGCTGTTCATCAAAATCACAGCACCTGCTGTTTTTGTTGTTGTTGTTGTTTTGTTGCTGACATAAGCCGTCGTTGAAAACAATGCGACGATCAGAAAAATGATCAACAGAAAATTATTATTATTGGAAGCCATGGCAAAAAAAGGAGAGGAAAATTCTGACAAATAAAAGGGGTTTTTGATATAGAATAATTTTACATAGAATGGCATTTGCGTCAAACGACCATTCCCTTTTATACCGGACAAACGCCGACTTTTCCCACCCCCAAATTGCTAGGCTAATATTTTAGTATAAAAATGCCTTTTTTCTTCTCCTCCTCCTCAGTCCATATTCTGTATTTTTGTAACACCAATTACCTAATTAATTGTAAAACGGCAAAGTGCGCTAATTGCAGCAAAAAAAATGAACAGACGGTAATGAATTAATCCAATCAAATTAAATTTTTCATTTACCAAATTCTTTTTCCATGTTTTAAGTTGGGTGTGCAACGACGTGTGGGTGGACATATTCCCATCGTTTGATCGTCTCCAACTCGGCCTAAAAATTGCATTGCTTTCTTACCGTTTTGATGCGCTTGTGGGGCTACCCGACATTTGAGGACTTGACATTTGAGGACCCGACATTTGAGGACCCGACTTTTGAGGACCCGACATTTGAGGATTTGACATTTGAGGACCCGACATTTGCGGATATTCCCGACATTTGAGGACCCGACTTTTGAGGACCCGACATTTGAGGATATACACAATTTCAAAAAAAATAAATAAAATTAATCAAATAAAAAAGAGAAAAAGCCTTTCCCAAGGGCCAACGGGTTCAATGTGTCAAAAGCATTAAGGACAACCGAATATTTAAATATTTTGACATCACAAATAATAATATTCAATTTGCTCAGACTAACAGCAATTGAACACGATATAAATTATACCAGCTGGGAAGCTCCTGCCAATCTTTGATCATTTTGGATCGCATTTAACACAAAAAGTTTGTTGGTTCAACTCATGCAATCCGCTCTCCTTTCTTCAGAGCAATAATTAATGGGGATCTTCATGAATAGGGATGATATTTTTAGGCAAAAGCCTATTTTTTTTCCTGAGCTCCCCGTGGCCTGAAACGCACAAAAAACATGTTTTTTTGGGCTGTTGTTAAGCTACTTTTCGAGTTATTAGTGCCTATTTTCTAGGCTTTTATTTTTAGCGCCTAAAAAGCCTAAAAAATTTTGAAAGAGCCTATTTTTGCCTATTTTGGCATTTTGCCCAAAATTATTAACAAAAATGCAATAAAAACGAAAAATGCACCCCTAAGAATCGACTAAAATTTAAAAAAAAATATACCCTTAAGAATCGACCCGAAATTTTTTCAAAAATACACCCATAAGAAATGAAAAACTTTTCAAAAATTCATATCAAAAATTTATTTATTTATTTTCTTGACAATAATTAGTGCTTTAAAAATTATATATCTCAGTACTGATTTGGCCTACTTTTTTTTACTTTTTTGAATACATTTTGTCATTTTACACCCCTAAAAACGAGGTTTTTTAGTGCCTATTTTCCATTTTTAGGGCCTATTTTGGGGGTTTTTTAGAGACTAAGGCCTACCTATTTTGACGGTTTTTAGTGCCTATAAATATCATCCCTATTCATGAATTACCAAAACACAAGTTCTATTTAATTAAGAAGTTAATCTTAAATTGTTTTTGAATTATGAAACTTTCCAAAATAATCAAAGATTGAGAAAGGGCTTACCAGTATTTGGTACAATTTATAATTTACTTCCCTGGCCCTCGGGAAAGGGTTTTTCTCTTTTTTATATGATTAATTTCATTTATTTTTTTTTGAAATTGTGTATATCCTCAAATGTCGGGTCCTCAAAAGTCGGGTCCTCAAATGTCGGGAATATCCGCAAATGTCGGGTCCTCAAATGTCAAATCCTCAAATGTCGGGTCCTCAAAAGTCGGGTCCTCAAATGTCGGGTCCTCAAATGTCAAGTCCTCAAATGTCGGGTAGCCCCACAAGCGCATCAAAACGGTAAGAAAGCAATGCAATTTTTAGGCCGAGTTGGAGACGATCAAACGATGGGAATATGTCCACCCACACGTCGTTGCACACCCAACTTAAAACATGGAAAAAGAATTTGGTAAATGAAAAATTTAATTTGATTGGATTAATTCATTACCGTCTGTTCATTTTTTTGCTGCAATTAGCGCACTTTGCCGTTTTGACAATTAATTAGGTAATTGGTGTCACAAAAATTCAGAATATGGAATGAGAAGGAGGAGGAGGAGAAGAAAAAAGGCATTTTTATACTAAAATATTAGCCTAGCAATTTGGGGGTGGGAAAAATCGGCGTTTGTCGGGTATAAAAAGGAACGGATCGTTTGTCGCGAATGCCATTCTATGTAAAATTGTTCTGTATCAAAAACCCCTTTTATTTGTCAGAATTTTCCTCTCCTTTTTTTGCCATGGCTTCCAATAATAATAATTTTCTGTTG
>SIJG01000248.1:52778-68012 GCA_023374025.1 Heterodera schachtii
TCATCATATCATTCATAAAGAAAAAAGTTTTTTTCTTTTTGATTGGATTCCCATTTTTTGCGCATTTTTTGGCACATTGATCAACCATCTTGAATATTGAATGCCTAATCCCACTCTAAGTGCCTTTATCCATTAACCCTTAACCCATTTACCCACCCAAATTATTTTCAACTTAATTCCAGGAAAAATAGGAATGATGTCCAATCCCCCCCCCCCCTAAACCAGTCGCGCTTTTGCCCCCCCCCCCCCCCCCCGCCCCGGGGGACGTCATTTGCGCGACGCATCTGTTAGCATTGTGCAACCCATTTGTATAATTAGTCGGGGTAAATGCTTATATCCCCTCCCCCTCTCCCGACGATCGCATTTTTTGGCGACTTTGAAATCCTTTGTTTGCTATTGCCTCTCGCATTTTAGTTAAATAATTATTCCTTTTTATTTAAATTTCAATATATTTTTTATCTTCAATATCCATTTGTTTCCATCTTATTTTTATTGTTTGATTTTCCAATTTTATTTTTAAAAGTTTTCCATTTTATTTTTCAATTTTCCGCTATTTTTAATTGTTATATTTATTTACCAATTTTTTTTTCATTTTTAATTTTCTAATTTCTTTTATATGTTTACTTTTAAATTTTCTTTAAAAATATTTTCTTTTTATTTGAAACAAAAAATAATTTTTCTTCTTAATTATGCCGCTAATTCATTATTTGTCCTTTCTTATTGATACCTAAATTTTTTCCCCCTTTTTTATTTATTTTAAACAACAACCAAAAACATGTGAACTACATTTTTTTCAATACACTCCTGATGAATTAGTCAAAAATCAAAAATCCTTCGTGGCCATGCCCCCCCCGGGGGGATTTGCGCGACGCATTCGTTAGCATTGTGCAACCAATTTGTATAATCGGTCGGTGTAAATGCTTTATCTTCTCCCCCTCTAAACCATTGTTTGGTGTCGTCCCCTCTCATCAGTAAAATTGTTTCTTTTAAATTATGTATTTTTTATCTTCAATATCCATATCCAATTTTGTTTCCATCATATTTTTAATTGTTTATGGTTTTCCAATTTTATTTTTAATGTACTTTTCTTTTCAAATTTAATTTTATTTTTAATTTTATGTTTTCCAATTAATGTTTCAATTTTATGCACTATTATTAATTGTTTTTTTTAAATTTAATTATCAATTTTTTATTTTCATTCATAATTAAATTTCCAATTTGATTTTTATTTTAATTTTTAAATTTCTTTAAAAGGTATTTTCTTTTTATTTGAAACAAAAATTAATTCCTCTTCTGCCTTTGTGTGTCTTTTGCTTGACTTTTCATAAAATTAGCCATTGTTATTATATCATTGCTTTATAATTAAAATATTATATATTATTATTTTCTGTGTTTCTGATCAGTTAATTATCCAATCATTTACATCATTATCCTCCCTCTTTTTCCATACTCTTAAAATCCTCACCCCCATTCCAATCATCTCCCCCCCCCCCACTCCGTTGATCCTTCATTTCCTCTGTGCCGATGTTTGAGTGAGTGCCAATGCCAATGGAAATGCTATCCCATCACAGCCCAATCCAATTTTTATGCTATTAAATTGGTCATTATCTTCCTTTCCATGTCCACCCACCAACCCATATGTAAATATTATTCTTTTTTTTAAATATCAAATTATAGAATTTTCCCTCGATTCATAGGGATGGGCCCGCTTTTCCCCCGCCTTTTCCCACAAAAATTCATTCATTCCTTCCTTTTTAATTGTCTTAATTCATCCGTCGCAAATTTTCCGTTTCCGCGCTTTTCATTCTCACAACCCAATCGGTTCTTCTAATTGATTTCAATTGGATTGGCTTCACCCCCTCCCACTTTTAGCAAAATTTTATTGTTGCAAAAATAAATTAAAAATTGCTGCCAAAAAATAGTTCAATTCTTTTCCTTTTCAGAAAATCGTTGGCAAATAATTGGTGAAAATTCGGCCTCATCGAAGAACAACAATTACAATAATTACGGTCAAATTAATGCGCAGAAAACAGCGACGCCGCCGCTTTGATCGGCACTGAAAATGAACTGACATAGCACAAACGACAAAAAACAGGTGCTCAAAACAATGAATGGCACGGCATATCAATGTGATTTAATCATAAACTTTTTAAATTAAACAAAATTTTGTTTGGCTCCGGTCTGTTCCCCCGCCTTCTCGCATCAGTCCGTGCCAATTCCGTCCACTTCGTCGGCTGTCACTTTCGCGGCCGGCACTTTCCCCAACCATCGGCCGCGAATGCCAAGCGTAGCAACAGCTGCAGCAGCAGTGCCTGATCATCGCGACCAATGCCTATGGCAATGGAAAGAAAATGCTACTACAGACGAAAAAGAAATCCGACACGAAGATTGATAGACGAATCCGAGAAAATTTTTTAATTATATATTGTTCAAATTTAAAAATTGTTTCATTTGCCGAATGGCTGAAATGAGGAAAAAATTTTTCCAGCAAGAAAAGGGATGTTTTTGGGAACTATTTTAAATTTAATCAATTATATTAATATTTAATCATTAATTTCTATTTTATTATCTTTTTTTTATATATTTTTAATTAATTAATTATTTTTAATTTGACATTTTAAATTTTCGAAATAAATATAGTCGTAAATGATCATTGGCAAAAAAGCATTGTCGAAACGGTCATTGGCGAAATGTCCAGACACCAATTTTCAAAAATCAATTGAACTTACTAAATTATTTTATTCAAATTATCAAAAAATGCAATCCGGAATTCAAATTTACTTTTGGTTAAATCTCCAAAATTTTTAAAGAATTTGTAATTTATTATAATTTTCAGAAGAGGTGGTAATAAAAGCAAGAGATTAAATGTGCAAATCAGTGATGCCAACCCGAACCCGAAACCCAAGACCCGAAACCCGAGGTTTTTCTCGACCCGAAACCCGAACCCGAAATTTTTCGAGTGCCCGACCCGAAACCCGAACCCGAAATTTTTCTCAACCCGCGGCATAGGCAAAAAAATATGCACCGGAAAGAATGGGGAGCTAGGTGAGAAAAGAGAAGGAAATTGTTGGAGAAGGAGATTTTTGAGAAAAAATAATTCATTTATTTCATTTATTTTCCCGGCGGCGCCTATCGGCACCGCCGGCCCCCCGGTTCCCCAAAAGTTTTTTGGAAAAACGCCGTAAAAAACGTTTTTAAAGGCAAAAATTTGTCTACTTAAAGCGCAAAAATTTGGCAATTTTTTGGTGAAAATCTGTTACCAAATTTAACTCAAATTTTCAAATTTTTTCCTGGCGGCGCCTATCGGCACCGCCAGTCTTCTTGTTCGAGAAATTTACATTGAAAAAGCGTGACGCAGAAAATTTTTAATGATTTTTCATTCGATAAAAAAATTCTTATCGATTTTGAACATATTATAAAATTTTTCAATTGACCCGAAACCCGACATTTTTCTCGACCCGAAACCCGAACCCGAAATTTTTCGAGTGCCCGACCCGAAACCCGAACCCGAAATTTTTCTCAACTCGCGGCATCACTGGTACTAATGCACTTTACCAGACATAAATTTTTTGTCTAAATTCATGTAAAATAGCTTCCGGGGGTTTTCAGCATCGCTGATTAAGAATCTGGCGTTCATTTCAACTAATTCCGTACACCAGAACCTGAAATCGAACTTTTGGTCGAACATTGAAATTAAAAATTTTTAAAATCCTATTCAAAAAAGTTCCGGCTCTAGTGCATTTTATGAGTCCAACCGACTTATATGAGTCCAATCAGTTAACAATACCTGGTTTTTATACAATAACTTTGTTCATATTCGAACAACCCCTATCTTTTTGGTAGCATTCGAAGGCACAAAGTCTAACGAAGCTAAAACATATAAAACTTCAACGTTTAGGCAATTACGAAAAAAGACCGATTAATTAAGTAATTGCTGATTATTTTGGTTTGTAACTTTCTTGAAATGTTAAAATTCTTTTGCAACGGTGCCCAATTGGGGAGACGGCGACGGTGCCAGAAGTTAAATGGAAAGACTGCGTAAATCCGAGTGCCAATTTGAACAATATCACTTTTGGTCTGTGGAGTTTCAATAAATCCATTGGGTGAGCAGCAAAACAGCATTTGATTTTATAGAAAAATAAAAACAATAATTAATTTTAGGCCATTGTCGCCACCAGCGGAAGAAAAAGAAGAAGCAGATCAAAGCAACGAAAATGTCGTCTGATTAAGTGTACGGAAATGAATGAATTAATTATGCCTTACGGACATTTGCGGACGGACATTTGCGGACGGACACTTGCGGACGGACATTTGCGGACGGACACTTGCGGACGGACATTTGCGGACGAACACTTGCGGACGGACATTTGCGGACAATTTCGGGAAGAAATTAAAAAATTTCATTAAAAAACTTTAAAAAATTTCTGAAAATATGGAATGGAGACTGAAAACGAAATAAAACTTTGTTTTTGGGCTTTTAGGCCTATTCGGTGAGAGTTCTATTTTTATCTTTAGAAAAAATTCTGAGACCTGCTTAATCGCGAAAAAATTTGCTTGCAATTCCAAAATTAACAGCCTATTATTATATAAATGCTGAACATCAGCTGTACTAAAATCCGATTCCCGACATTTTTGGGCATCGGATTTCCGATTTCCTTTTCTGAAAATTTTTGGGGCCTAAAATGCTTTTCCTGCTGATGAACAGTAGAGCAAGATTTATGTATCTTGGGTTCTTCTCCATCCCGAACAAATTAGGAAAAGAAAATTGAAGGGGCTGGTAGCAAATTCCCCTACAAGTTTTGTCTGTATGGCTAGAGAAATTTAAAAATGTCGGTGGAAAAATTTCACAGTTCCCCGATGTTTGGGACCAATTTATTTTAATCACGGCCTAAAAGCCCAAAACAAAGTTTTATTAAGCTAGTCTCCATTCCATCTTTTCAGAATTTTTTTTTAATTTTTTTACGAATTTTTTTAAATTTTTTCCCGAATTGTCCGCAAATGTCCGTCCGCAAGTGTCCGTCCGCAAATGTCCGTCCGCAAATGTCCGTCCGCAAATGTCCCACTGCGTTAATTATATTTGAGAAATGATCGGTCTCAATTTGTTGTGCTTATTTCCTCTCAGAAATTCCTTTGTTAATTCTTTCGTTCCTATTATATATAACATTTTTTGTTGATTTTCTTTTTTAATTTTGGTGCTTAAAACGAGAAAATGTCGAAATTTTTTTTTATTTTTTTGATGTTTTATGGGTATAAAAGAGGCCAAAAAGACTTTTTGAATGCATAATATCGCAAAATGAATCGACGGTAATTAATTTTTTTTTAATTACAAATTTTTCACTTATCCTATTTTTTCCCATTGTTTTAGTTGGCTCAGTAACGACGTTTGGATGGATATTCTCCCATCCTTTGACCATGCCCAACTTGGTCTCAAAATGGCATTGCTTTCTGACCGTTTCGACATTTTAGTGGACAAACATTTTGATGGGAAAAAGACGGAATTGACAATTTGGAGACGTATGACAATTAGCAAGGACAAAGGACCAAAATCGAAACTGTCTGAATGGATCGGTAACAAAAGGATGGCATTTCCATTTCCCGACCGTCCGCTGCGCAACAAAATTCGTTTTAAGGACCTTCAGATTTAGTAATTTCAAAATCTGTACAGAAACCAATTAATCTTCTTCAATTTTTCCCCTTTTCAGCTACATTGACCATTCTGTGCTCGCATTTCTCCGTTCAAACAAGCCAATTTGGGACAGAAATGGCACCAAATTTGAGTTGGATATGTTTTTGTTTGCCAGCGACAAACACAAAAAGAACAATTGGGATGTTTTTGTCCATGAAATTTGGCCAATTTTTGCGACAAACATTCGGCATTTGAGCTTTGACGATGACGTTTATTTGGACAATTTGCGTCATCACACTTCGCCGACACTTCTCACTGATCTTGATCAATTGAATTCAATCAATTCACGTCTTCTGTTACCCGATGCAAATAAAGATTCTGGCGAAGCGTTGGCCAAATGGTTGCACACTCCAAGCAAAAATGGACAACCGAAGAAATTGCGTTGCTGTACTTATTTTTATCAAATAACATGGATCAACAATTTCAAGGAGGTGATCGATTACTTAATTGTTCATTAAACGACTGACTAATTAATTTAATTGCCCTTAATTTACGCTCTCTTTTTGTTTAGACATTTCTCCGTGCCACCACTTCTGTCAGTTACAATGTTCGGCTTGAACTTCTAGTGGCTAGCGAAATGAATACTGTTGAGCCATTTGAGTTGGTGAACGAAGTGACCCAAGAAAAGTTGACACTTCGCAAGGACGGAGAGATTTATTGGCTGTTGAAACGGTGCCCTATTGTTGAGGAGACGGCGACGGTTTGGGAAAACAACGGAAATTTGGACAATTTGAATTTGAACGGAGTGGTCTTTCATCTTTATCATGATTGTATTGGGTAAGCAAAAAGATTGGCCTTACTTTTGAATAGAGCCCGGACGGGAGGGTACAGTATATATACCCTGTACAGTATAAAAATGTTCTTATCCATTTCAAATTTTGCTTAATTTAGGCCGCTGTCTCCGCCAGATCAAAGCGACGAAAAGATGTTCTCGACTCTCGGGCCCAGCAGTGATCAGCAGAAGAAGGAGTGATAATTTGAGAGATGTCCGATCATTTTATTGATAATATTTTGTTTGTTGTTCGGATTGACCATTTTTGGCGATATTAAAATAAAATAGGAATTTGATTTGGTCGGCTAGCAAAAAAAATAATAAATGCCATTCATTGTTTAGGCGGGAAAACCAGCGAGAAAAAAATTTGAGAATTTTTTGCGGGATTGACATTGGCACCAAAAAATTCTCACAAAAAAAGCAAGCAAATAAATGTAAGAATCAACAAAAAGCATTTCTTAGAGAGAAAAAAAGAGCGCATCAAATCAAAATCCAATTGGTGAGATTGGTCATTTCTTAAAAAATATAATTTTCTTCGCTTTCATTTTCTTTTTGCGTTGGTGGCGACAATGGCCTAAAATAAAGCATTTTTTTATGACAAAATCAAATTCCGTTGCTGCTCCTCACCCAATAAAATCGTTGAGACCCCACAAATGAAATTGGACTTTTCGTTCACCAAATGACCCCTCAATTGGTGTTGTTGGCATAATGTAAACGCTAATACGAATTTTGTAGCTGACTGAAGTCTCGGCCCACTCTGTACAGTACTGCTTTTTCTTATCTCGTGTACAGTATTTTCCCAGAATCTTGGCAGGACCAGGGATTCCTAATAAAACCGGACTTCAGCAGTCCATAGTTTTGTCCATCCTATAATGGTCCATCTCGGAAACCCTGCTGGTCCTGGGTTTTTAAATTATTACGGGCTTAATACAATTTAGTGGATGGGGGCCGTTTTAATAGAGATTTTTTGGAAAAATGCCAAAATATGGACATAAAATATGGATTTAAATGCTACAATATGGAAATATGGATATAAATCGCGAAATATGGATATAGAAACCCATCCTAGAGGCTTCAAACTCAGCTAAAAAATCGAAAATTCAATTTTCAACAAAATTCGCATTTATATAAATTTAAAAAAGTAACTGGCAGTGGTGAAGAACATTGGCCCCGAATGATTTGAATTGATTTCGGTGAGTGTTACCAAATCCGGAAAAAACCAATCAGAATCCACTTCAATTCCTAGCACTTTTTTACATGTTTTTGAAGATTTTTTTCTACCCCAATTTTTTCATTTTCGTTTCAGTGACAATAAAATATAGAAATTTAATTTATCTGAAGGCAATTATTAATTCATTGTGACATCAATCAATTGGAAAACGGCAAATTTTCAGCAAAAATGAACAAACGGTGAGGAATTATTTGAAAAATTAGAAATTTTAATTTTTCATTATTTTTACGAATTTCAGTTGGATTTGTAGCGACGTTTGGATGGACATTCTCCCATCTTTTGACCGTCCTCAACTCGGCCTCAAAATGGCATTGCTTTCCGAACGGTGCCCAATTGTTGGGGAGACAGCGACGGTTTGGGAAAACAACGCAAATTTGGACAATTTGAATGTAGTCTACTTCAATCTTGATGGAAATTGCATTGGGTGAGCACAGAATTGGCCGTTTTTTGGCAAAAACAAATAAAATTGACCAATTTGAAACGGATGGAGGAGATTAAAAGTCTTCTAGCCAAAATAATGGCCATAATTCTTTAATTTATGTGTACATTAAATAATGATGAATTTAATTTTAATTTTTTTTCTAAGTGTGGGTGGAGAAATGAACCACCTTAACTACTGTATTACCCCAAATACTCTCGATAATCGTTTCATTGATAATTAATAAATTGCTCAACAAAAAATCATTAAAAATAAATGGTTTATATAATTGAAAGGAAACAATTAAAAAAGCATTTCTGAAAGAAAATAAGCACAACAAATTGAGACCGATCATTTCTCAAATATAATTAATTCATTCATTTCCGTACATTACAGACGACATTTCCGTTGCTTTGATCTGCTTCTTCTTTTTCTTCTTCCGCTGGTGGCGACAATGGCCTAAATTAATTAATTTTGACAATCAAAAATTGCTGTTTTGCTGCTCACCCAATGCAATCATTTCCACCCCACAGATGAAAATTGATATAGTTCAAATTGGCATCCGAATTTTTGCGGTTTTTCCACTTAATTGGCGCCGTCTCCGACTCCCCAATTGGGCACCGTTTTAACAGCAAATTATACACTAATTCGTTGAATTCGCTGATGTTCAGTTTCAGTGTCAGCTTCTCATTGGTCCGTTCGTTAACTAATTCAAATTGTTCAATTGGCATTGCGTCCACATAAAAAGAAAGTTGAATAATGTAACTGACAGAAGTGGTGGCACGGCGAAATGTCTAGTAAAAAATAAACTATTTAACAAAAATTATGGCGGGACACCTCTTTGAAGTTGTTGACCCATTAGGGATTCAATGGACCCAAAAAATCATTGCGATAATGCAATTGCTTTGGTTGTCCATTTTTGCTCGGCGTGTGCAACCATTTGGCCAACGCTTGGCCAGCAGTTGCATTTGGCACATCGTCAGCAATTCCATCGGGTAACAAATCATCAGAATCGATCGAATTCAATTGATCAAGATCAGTGAGAATTGTCGGTGAAGTACGGCGACGCAAATTGTCCAAATAATTGGCATCAGGAAAGCCCAAATGGCGAATGTTGGTCGCAAAAATGGGCCAAATTTCGCGAACAAAAACATCCCAAACTTGTTGAACATCCGAAAGCACATTTAACTCCAATTTGGTGCCCCTTCTGTCAAAGAATCGCTTCTTGGAATGGAGAAATTTGATCACGGAATAGTCAATGTACCTGAATAAATATTAAAATGGCTTTTAATATGCACAAAAGTTAAGACTGACTGAATCTGAAGTTTCTTAAAGCAAATTTTGTTGGGCAGTTGACGAACAGACAACGGAAAATCCACAAAATTGCCACCAATCGGATCTTCACTGTTCTCGATCCATACAGACACTTTCGGTTTTGATCCTTCGTCCTTTTCAATTTGGGTAATTCTCCAAATTGTCAATTCGCTTTTGCCATCAAAATTTGTGTCCACCAACGCATCAAAACGGTGGCGAAAGCAATGACATTTTGAGGCCGAGTTGAGCATGGTCAAATGATGGCAGAATGTCCATCCAAACGTCGCTACAAATCCAACTGAAACATGAGAAAAAATTGCATGAAAAATGAAAATTTGTAATTTTTCAAAAATTCATTACCGCCGATTCATTTTGTGGTTCAATCAGCACAGGTCTCACAAATTTTTTCAATTTTGATTTGTGTGTCACAAAAGGCAAAAAACTGTGTTAACTTAAAGCATAGACAATTAGGAAAATTGAGAGAGCAAAAAATTTGCTTATTTTAGAGAAGGTAAATTGAAAACAGCAAAATTTCTCATTAAAAACTGAAATTACCGAAAAATTATAATTTTGTGAGAAAGAGGAGAAAAAAGGGCAGTTTTATATTAAAACATTAGCGTATGTTTGAGTACCGCGGTGGTGAAAATGAAAATACCAATTACCAGGGCTGAAAAAATATGCTCGAAAATCGCAAAATATAAAAATTTCTCAAGGTGAATTGGAAAATTACCCGTTAATAATGCTTAATTGCATGTGATTAAAAAAAGGTTTTCGGGCTTAGAGCACCGATTCTGACACCTATTCGAACCACCCCAATCTCAGGGACTCAAACAAGTGATGAAAATCAGATTTTCAGCAAAATTCACACCTATGTCATCAAAAAAGGTCATTTTTTGTGTAATTTTTCAGTTAAAAATTTCGAAGCTATAAAAAAGTTGTTTCGTAAATCGCAATTATTTTTTATGCGCCACAGTCCAATTCGAAGTCTGTCGCCTTTTTAGCCAGTTGAAGTTTGATCATTGCTGGCGGCACAGAAATCGATTTGATTTCTTCAGACTTGGCCAATGTTCCAATGTCGTATGCCTTTTGGCATTTTGTGTTGACCTGGTGTACCGGCTTCCCTTGCCTCTTTGGCCAATTGGAGCCCTGCTTTGTCTTGCACATCACAGCCCAGTGTCCAACATTGCCGCACTTTCGGCATTTTGAGTCCTTATTTGGGCACTCGTTGTTGCGGTGGCCATTCCTCCCGCATCGATGGCATTGCATTTGCTGCGTTGGCGCGCTACTCTTTCTTCCTCCCTTTGGAGCGAAGACTTTCGCCACTTCCGCTTTCTTATGCCCACCGATTTGCTCTGCGTCCAATTCGGACTGCTCGAGAAGCACTGCCGTTTCAACGGCATCTTTGAACTTCATCTCTTTGACGCCCTTCTTTATCAACTCAGCCCAAATTGAATCATTTTTAAGGCCGTTGATGAAGAGTGCGCTCAGGCACATGTCGACCGAATCCTTATGCCATTCAGCTTTGGCAATTAAGGTCCGAAGGTAGATCGAATAATCTCGAATGGACAGTCCTGACGTCTGTTTGGCTGAAAACAGCTCAAACCTTTTTGCCGCAATCGTCTTCGTTTCACCGAATCGTTCCTCCATCAGCGCTTTGATCTCCACAATTGGCATGTCGCGGACGTCATCTGGCAACGCCATTTGGCGAAGCTCTTCGTAGATTGGCCCAATCTCCGAAAAGAAGAGCAATTTCTTCGTCTCCGCATCAGTGATGCCCCGGAGTTTGATGAAAAACTCAAATCGTTCTTCCCAAATTGTCCACGACGTTTCCGATGTATACGGGCCTGGTCCTTTGCCAGCCTTTACAACCGCTGCCATTGTTGCGCTTTATAATTTGTCCAAACTAGGATCAAATTAAAGATGATGAAGTGTCAACTGTTATCCAACTGGGATTAACAGTGACTGTCAATTGTTATCCGAACCGGATTAACAATGAAATTGATGATGGACGGTCACTGTTATTCAACTCGAATTAACAGCGATATGCGATTGTTATCCGTCCCGGATTAACAATTGAATGTTGAAATTCGGCGATTGATGTCTGGCTGTTATCCAACTCGGATTAACACCAGTAATTGAGAATGCCACCTCCTGGGTGTGCAGCTATTCCACTGGGAATTAGCTTTATTCTCAGACGATTTGGCAATTGCTATTCCAACTCGGAATTAGCAATTCCAATTGACGATTTGTTGCTTCAGTCCTCTCCGCTTTTGTTTCGCTCGTCTTTGCTTTTGCTGACTGCGCCAATAACTGTTGTGTCCGTTCAACAGTCACGGAATAAATATTGATTTATTCCACACACAAATAAATAATATAATAAGCGAGGGGAGGGAGCGGGTCACAATTAAATGGAAACAACAAATGAATGAGGGAGAATGCACGGAATGGGGGAAAAGGGGGGTTTAAATGGACAACACGAAGGGTCAAAAGGATGATCGATAAACGAGCATCTTTTGGCGTTAATTCAAATAATTAACGAACACAACAGTTTTTAGCCGTCAAATTTGGCCAATTTTTGCGACAAACATTCGCCATTTGAGCATTGTCGGTCATATCCATTTGGACAATTTGCGCCGTCTGATTTCAACAACAATTCTCACCGATCTTGAACATCTGAATGCAATCAATTCTGGTCTTCTGTTCCCCGACGTAATTGCTGATGATGGGCCAAATGCAACTGCTGGCCAAGCGTTGTCAAAATGGTTGCACACGCCGAGAAAAGACGGACAACCGAAGCAATTGAGTTGTAATGGTTATTTGGGTTCACAGCATCTCGAATGGATCAACAATTTCAAAGAGGTGTGATCCTTCCGCACTATTTTTATTTTACCAATTTTGTTTAGGTCAGGGCTCGCATCCGTCCTTGGATGCCAAGGACGTCCTTGGAAATCAGCATTTGGAAAAAATTTAAAAAATTCAAAAAAATTTGAGAAATCTTTGTAATTTTCGACAATATTTTGTTTATAATATGGAATTATGTGAGCAAAATGTAAAATTTTTTTCTCATGGTTGAGAATTTTTGAATTTATGGCATAAAGTTACTAATTTTTCTTAAAAAAATTAGCCCAAAATCGCGAATTTTGGTCATTTTGGACAAAAATCTGTAAACAAATTGCATTAAAAATTACAAATTTTTCCCGCCGGCGCCTATCGGCGTCGGCGGACCCCCCCCCCTGTCCCACTAAATTTTTAGAAAAAGCACGCCGCAAAAAAGCGTTTTTAAGGCAGAAAAAAGTCGTTGCAAATGAGGAAAATATCAATGAAACAAAAAAAAATTAAGAAAAAATCCATTTCTGTGAAAAAAAGCCATTTGAATAAATATCAACCATTTTCATTGCATATAATAAAATTTTAAATGTCCTTGGATTTCGTGAATTTTCCCTATTATGTCCTTGTAAATCGGCATACCCGTCCTTGGAAGCCGATCTTGGACGATACGAGCCCTGGCGTAAATCAATGGCAATCAATCAATTAGTCAGTCGTTTAATGAACAATTAAGTAATCGATCACCTCCTTGAAATTGTTGATCCATCCGTGAGTAATTTGATTAAAATAAACACAGAAACGCAATTCATTCGGTTGTCCATCTTTGCTCGAAGTGTGCAACCATTTAGCCAAAGCCTGGCCACAAGTTTTATTTGGCCCATCAAAGGCAATTCCATCGGGCAACAGAAAACCAGATTCGATTGAATTCAATTGATCAAGATCAGTGAGAATTGTTGGTGAAGTGTGACGACGCAAATTGTCCAAAACATCGGCAAAGCTCAAATGGCGGATGTTTGTCGCAAAAGTTGGCCAAATTTCTCGGGCCAAAACATCCCAATTAGCGCGCCTTATCTCTTTTTAAACTTTTAAATTTAATACGAATAAAGAACATTTAGACCTATAGATTAAAAGACTAATATTATTTTATTCGCTGACCCACGAAATGTCCAAGTCTCGAATTTGAGTTTTTTATTATTCAGATGGGCCTAAGGTTAGGCAAGGGGTAATATAAAGGGTATATTCGTATTCAGCGACCCCCGAAAACCCTAAAAACACCCCAAATTAGACTCATTTTGTTTTTATAAATTTTGAAAAATTTTGGACATTTCGTGGATTTTACTCTTTTGGACATTTCGGGCTTGGACACTTTGTGGGGGCGCCATTTTATTTGGTTGATTTAAAAAAAGTTATGAAACTTTAAACTTGTCTGCGCTAAATTGACCCCGACCCGTGATTTTGGCCCCGAGTTGACAAAATTTTTTAGTATAAAATGCCCATGTTTCTTCCATTCTCTCATTCATTCTCCCTATATTTGCCGGTCACTTTGTTGCTGCTACAAATGACTTCAGAAATTCTGTACGTTTATTGTTCCATGTTTTTTCTGATTTTCATCTTTTCTTTTGCTCAATTTTTGACCAGCAGCAGAGAATTGGGAGATAAAAATTTCAAAACCAATTTTGGAGGTCTAAAGCTTCATCTGCCTCAAAAAAGATTTTTTAAAAAGCTAAAACTTCACTTTTGGATTCCCTCGCTTTGATCTTTTTTGACCCTTTTGTTGGCATTTCCTTTCCAATCATTTCCCCAATTCTTTTTTCAGTTGGTGTGCCGTGCTTCTTTTGTTGGTCGGGCAATCATGGAGTTTACTGGTCCCATTTTTTTTTGTTTTTAAAATATTAGAAAAATTTTTTCTATGGCTATTTTAAGGTGCTGAGTACGAATACGGCTTTATTTTTGACTAATTCTGAACCCCGAACCCGGATTAGAACATTTGGTAATAGTGTACATTGTAGCCCCCCTTTTTAAAAAAAGAAAATTTTCAAAAAAATTTTTCAAAATAAAGTTGTTTTATAGGTTTTCAGGGTCGGAGAACACGATCTTCGAACCCCTGACCCGGACTCAAACAAAAATTCGAAAATTCAATTTTCGAATAAATTCCAAACATGCAAAAGATATAGTATTCCGTGTATTTGAATCGATTTTTTTCATATTTTGAATTTTTTGAAAATTGAATTTTAGAATTTTTGTTCGAATCCGGGTAGAGGTTCGAAATTTGTCGAAATAGGTGTCATAATCGCGTTCTCCTACCCTGAAAACCTATAAAACAACTTTAAGAATATTTTTTAAACATTTTAAAAAACAAAAAAAAAATGGGACCAGTAAACTCCATGATTGCCTTAGATAGTTTTGATTTATGCCTATCATATTTTCAGGTACATCGATCAAAATGTTATCGAATTTCTGTACCGTTTTCGTCGTATTTTCGCCATTTGTGCCATCGATTTGATGGTGCTGTTAGTTTTCGACAGTGGTGATCTCGACAGTGTTGGTTTCGACACTGATGGATTTCGACAGTAAAGTTTGAAACATGGTTCTTAGTGTTTTTGAGTTCTCTGATTACGAATCTGACATTTATTTTGACCAATTTCGAGTACCGGACGCGGACTCGAACAAAGTCGAAAATTCAAAATTATCAATTCATTTTTTTTGTTCGTATATTATAGAAGGGCGATTTTTATATTGTTATTTTGATTAATTTGGGAATAAAACAAAGAAATATTAAATTTCTTAATTTCGACTTTTTGTTCGAGTTCGGGATTAGGAATTCGCCAAAACGTAGGCCGGATTCGTACTCAGATACATAGAAGAGGTTTTTCGGTTTTTGAATTCTATTAGAGCCTGCAGATTTGCTCCTTGGCACACAAACCCGGGATTAGTTAATAGATTTTCTTTGTATATGCTAATTGTATATTAATTTCAATTCATTATGT
>SIJG01000249.1:0-10388 GCA_023374025.1 Heterodera schachtii
AATTGCAACACTGGTCAATGGTTTTGTTTGGGAAGAATCCCATCCTGGACAATTCGTTCATTACCGCCAACGCAACTGCCGTCGCCATCCGCCATAAAAGATCCGATGCATGGTGGGATGTGCTGATTAAGCTCCTCAAAGGCCTCGGCGGAATCGGGACTTTCCTGCTCGATATTGGCAAAGACCTGATCATCATGGTCGCCAAAACCGCAACGGAAAAAACTGCTCGAACAAGCATTCCGAAAGGGTGATTTTATTTAGATTTCAAATAAATCGGACAATTTGTGTCCAATGAGTGATAAGCTTATTATAGGTAGGTAATAGATTTTAGAGGCAAAAAATCGAAAAAATATTAAACGATTAATAATTTAAAAATCACAAAATAATGCCGAAAATTGCAAAAAATAAGAATAAAATTTCAATTGCAAGAAGGTTAAATTGGAATAATTTTCAAGTCGCAAAAAAAAAAGTTTTCTCTTGTGGCATCATTATTTAAGTTGAGAAAGTTGGAACAAAATAATTAACGATGGACAGTAAAAAGCTGCAATAATTTGGAACATTAATTCCTAAATTTAAAAATCTGAATTTGAGCATAAAAATAAAAATTGTACAAGTATCTTTTTAAAACGTTTTCTAAGTATTTTTATGAAGAATTTGTTTCACAGATTGCGAATCGGTCGCAAAGGCGTGTACCTGCGGCTGGGGAGCCTGCCACATCAGTCCCGGATCAGTCGCAAGCGCATGTTGCAGAGAGGACTACTCCTATACCTGCTGCGAAAAAGTCTGAAAAATATGGGGAATTAGGGATTATATTTTTGCATCTTTTCAATTTTTATGCGCCCCAACTCATCGAAGTCTGTCGCAAAGGATGCAGCTGCGGATGGGGAAGCTGCTTCCCGGCACCTGGCATGAAAACACAAGTCGGCGATTGCTGTGAGAAGGGCTATGCGTGGCAATGCTGCGATAAGGTTGAGTTTAAGTGGATAAGAAAATTTAAATAATAATATTTTATATTTGTATTAATTTAGCCTCCACCTCCTGCACCCGTGCTGATGGGTTGCGAAAAAAACCAAAATAAATGCCCGAAAAACTGTACCTGGGGAGCGTGCCATCCTCAAGCCGGCGCCTTCGGAGACGACTGCTGCAGAGCCGACTATCTCTACAAATGCTGTGAAGAGGTAAAACATTTTATTATCTTATTCAAAATAACTATTTGCAAAACTAAATTCTAGGTTCCAAAGGCTGAAAGGCCATGTGACCATTTGAAAGAAGAAAAATGTGATGGTGGCTCAGGAAAATGCTTCCCGGCAAACGGAAGTAAAGGCGATGAATGTTGTGCAGCCGACCATGAGTTGGTCTGCAAAAATGATGTATTCTTTTTTTTGCATTTGAACATTAAGGCTTTCCTTTAAGATGACCCATGATCAAAATATGGTCGCTGATCCGATCTATGTAAATTTGATAAAATAAAAATTAAATTTTGAATACACGAAAGTGTTATTCTAAATTGAATGACATTTTGTCAACTAAAATTATACACAACTTATTTATCTTAAGGCCCAAATTATGAATTGCTTTATGCAAGGACACCCGGACAAGGTTAAAGTTGGTCTATGTCAAACCCATATAAAAATGGAGTTTAAACATAATATTAAACTTTATACTAAAAATAAAACTATCGAATGATAACAAATCACATAATTTAATTGCTTTTATTTAGGAAACTTTATTGAAATGCCTTCCGCGTCACTGCGTATGCTTTACTTAATTTTATTAAATTTATATCCATTTAGGGCGACCTAAAATGCGATTTCGTGTGGGAATGCGTATGCTTTTTAATAACTCAAATTGAAAATATTATTCTTCAAATTATTAAGCAAAGATTCGTGGAGTGCCTTTTACGTCCGCACAAATCTTTGGTAAGCTAACTACAAAATAATTAATTAATTCGTTACTTTGGTAGGAGAGCATCAGGATTTGTGTGCCGTACGACCTTCACAATAAAACACAATGTGTATGTCTGTTTATTTTTATTAATTATCCATATTACCAATTTATTTCTAAAGGATGAGCCTTTGCCAACAACTGAGGGACCGCCCACTACTGCCCAAACAGTTTCTACGCCACAATCTACGTCAAACCACCGGTGGAATTCCCAATTGAAACTGGAGGAGGCGGCGAGGTATCATAACATGGGCGAATATTGTATTGTTAACTTTTTTGGGTGACAATTGTTGTGATTTGATTTAAATAAAATTAAGAGTAACATTTTAAACCAATTTTTGCCTTCTTAGAAGCCTTACGTGGATGTGCTTGACGTGGATAACTGCACAAACATGGTCAAAGACCTGTGCGAGTGCAAGAAGGCATATTGTGTACTTCGCGTTGGCTACTCGCGCACCCCCTGCTGTCCAACCGATTACGACTTGGTCTGCTGTGCAAAAGTGAGTCTTCTAAGACAAACTTACTTAATTACTTGTTTATAATTTTCAACAGAAAGCCAAATCCATTGACCTTGTCCGAATGGAGTTTGACGCCCAAGGTAGGGTTTAATGGCGAGACCAATTTGTCCATCCAAGCATTTTTCATAAAATAATTTTCCTATGGTTAACCCTGATTTAAAATTCTCAATTCTGCAAAAAAAAATGTAATTAACAGGAAAATTTTTTGGCCCTATCGTAATTAGCTTTCATTCCTTGTGCCTAATTAATCCAAAGACATTGGACACCAATTAAAAAGAATTTCCAATAAGTTAGAGGTTCTAGAAAATAAATCCAAAAATTTTTTCAAACTATCACTATGTTATGAAGTCCTAATCAGATCGGTAGGGGTTGGGGCAGACTGAATTGATCGGGTCCGTTGCAGGACGATTGAACGAGACGTACGAGACCGACATGCCCACCGCCTCACGGATACCGAACTGGACAGCACTGCTTCGCCGGACTCAGCCACCACTCTTTGCTTGAGATCAACCATCACCATTTACGGTGGAAGCATTTTATAGTTTAAATTTTTTAAATTTCTTTTCTTTATAGTCCTCTCGGCAGCCATCGCCTTCTTGCTGATCACCATCACTTTGCCATGGTGAATTGTCCTCTCCCCTAAAATAAATCAGATCAAATACCATGACGATTTTTTTAAATTTAATTTTGAAACCAAAATTTAAGAACTGGCCTTACGAACTTTTAAAACATATCCATAAGATTTTTTTCGAATCATTCTAAAATCAGTTTAAAAAATTCCTTTTTATAGAAAAATTGTCTCAAAATCTTTAAATTACCATGCTAAATTAGTTAGGGTTTTTCTACCAACCCTTAACCCATGAAAAATCGTCATAATATTTTTTTATTTATTGGGTTCTTTTATTTTTGTAAAATTGAACATAGATAATACGCTTTATAAACGATATTCAATTTGTATGTTTTATTTTCTGTGTTGATAAAAATAATTTCAAGGATAAATGCATTGTTTTTCTTTGGATTGGTATTAAATGTTTTTAAAAAGCTATTTCATCAATTCAGATTAACAAATTAATTTTACTAATAAAAATTTAAAAAATAAAACAGAAAGTTAAAAAGTAAAACTTCGTGAAAATAGGCAAAAGCGGCAATTTAAAAAATTCATCTCTTTAAAGAGGCTTCTAAGGACCAAAAATTAAAAAAAACCATTCTTTGGTTATTTTATCCGTGGTGCGACATTTGAGGATTAGACATTTGAGGACCCGACTTTTGAGGGCCCCGACACTTGAGGACATGACTTTTGAGGACCCGACATTTGCGGATATTCCCGACATTTGAGGACCCGACTTTTGAGGACCCGACATGTGAGGACATACACAATTTCAAAAAAAAATGATTTTGTATCATTATAAAAAAAAGAATGTCATAAAGCATTCAAGGATAACGGAATAATTTCAAAATTTTGACAGCACAAATAATGAATTCAAATTTAATTTCAGAGTTTATCAGCCCTTTTTCAATTTTCTCAGACAAAAAGCAATTGAACACGATATAAATTGTACCAGCTGGGAAGCCCCAGTTAATCTTTGTCATTTTGGATCGCATTTAACACAAAAAAGTTTGTAAATTAAAATATATTTAAAGCTAAACGAACTTTTTTGCCTTTTCCCACAAAAAAATGCCATTCATTATTGATGTGAAAATCTTTCACACCAAAAAGGTGAAAGCGAAACCAAGCCCTGCTTGAAACTGGAAGTCGTCAGAAATCGAAAATTTTCGAAAATATAAAAATATAATAAAATTTTAAATATTTTAATAATTTGGGTTTCATCAAATTATTCTTTCATGTCATTTTACATTATTTTAGAACATTTTTGGAAAGGGACTATTACATTTTTTGCGGCGCGCTTTTTTAAAAATTTTTGAGAACACGGCGTAGGGGGGTCCGATGGTACTGAAGGCGCCGCCAGGTAAATTTTTTGTATTTTAATGCGATTTGTTAACAGATTTTGAGCAAATTTTTCAAGAAAATATGCATTTTTATGGTCGGGCGGTTTTTAATTTTTTATAACTAGCTCTAAAAAAATGTTCAGAAACAATGCTTTTTTATATTTTCTTTACCATTATTTTAATTGAATTTAATTAATAAAAAATATTTTAACTTAAAAATTTTTTTTCCATTTTTAAACAGCCTAAACCGCAACTTAACCAAATATTTGGTCATAAAAAGTTTTTCGAAAAAATAGCGCCACAAAAATAGTGATTTAAAAGCTTAAATTTAAGAGATTGTTAATTTATTTTAAAAAATCCAGAATTTTGGGACCCAGAAAATTCCAAGATCCCCCCTGAAATTAAAATTTTTAAAAATTTTCTTCGAATTCGTCCTTCAAAACGAAACCACAAATTTTATGAGCACATTTTGAATATTGGCAATTTTCGTAACAAAGTGCACTCAAATTTCAAAATTTTCAAAAAAATTTTCTCTTGGAAAAATTCTCGGTTGGTCCCGGTCCCGGCTTTTCTCGCGGTCCCGATCCCGCTCCCGGCATAAAACTTGGTCCCGGTCCCGACTTTTCTGGTCCCGGTAAGTCCCGGTCCCGGTTTTTGTCAAATTTCCCGGTCCCGACCAACTCTACTATTTAACCATTTGTGAAAGTTTTACTTTACATTTAGTGAATTTGAAGAAATTTTTAAAATTTACCCTCTATTTTAAAAAATTTATGCCATATTTTTGCAATTTTATATCCATATTTTGAGATTTTCGTAATTTATATCCATATTTCTCGATTTTATACCCATATTTTTGACATCCCTAGTCATTAATAGCATTAGCTTCACTCAGATCACTTATATATTCTGATTATTGTAATAAAATTTTGGCAAATTTGAACTTGGATTAGTAATCATTAAGAAATTTGGGAAGGCATATTCTAAAAGCCCAAAAATGAGAACTAATCCCATAAATCATCAAATCATTTTCAAATGCAATGTTATACATATTTAACGTCTGATGGTTAATTTAATGCAAAATAAATGCCAAAAAGTTTCATTTCGAAAATGCAGTAAAATAAACAATTTGAAGAACAAAACGGCAACCGAAGAAACTTTGTGGCGAATTTGATTTTAGAAGAAATTCTGAAGAATGAAATTGCCGAGTGATCACTGACAGACGAATCGAAGACCGAATAAACAACAAATTGTTATTTTACAACTTACATTAATTAATTATTCATTTCATCAAAATATTATGCATTTTTTATTCAAATCACTTTACATATTATTTTTGTTCTCCCTCTGATGAATGAATGTTAACAAATTTTTGTCCATTTCCGATCAAAAATTTGCTGGTAAAATAAGCTGACAATTTGTGCTGTGCGATCAGCCGATGGATGGTGGACAAATCATCGCATTTTGCAATGGAAAGACAGAAAATATCGGAATTTGTGAAAGCTGACCAAAAAAACTCATTAACAATTGAGCAAAAACAAATTAATGAGAACAATAAAATAATATGTAAAGTGATTGAATGTATTGGAATTTGAATAAAAAGATTATTGAAGGTAAAATTAATTGGAAAGTCGAACAATGAATGAATTGGGTAATTAATTGTTAATTATAAATTGTGCGGTATTCATCATTGAGGTGATACTTAGGGTGTCTTTTTAGTTTTTTTATTCTGTTTTAATAGGGATTTACTTAAATTGCAAAATGAAAAATTATAAAAGTATCGAAAAAGCTTAAAGTAAAAAAAAAAATCATGCAAAAAAATCCAGGTCAAAAATATGAGACAAAGTCAAGAAAATTGTATTATTTGTTCAGATTTTTAATGATTAAAAGATTTAAAAAAGTGCATTTAAATAAATTTTGGATTATTTTGAAACGATTTCTTGCAAGAATTGGTGGTATTATCCCTCTCAATCTATTTGTGCAAAAGTAGAGTAGAGCGGGACCGGGCCGGGAATTCCCGGTCATCGGAGGTCCCGGTCCCGGAAAGTGATGAAAAGCAAATCTGAATTTCTAATAATAATCGATCATTTGAGTCAAAAAATGATTAATTGTTAGAAATTATTAATGAAAATTTGTTTGAAATTTTTCATTAATTTAATTTAGCTTAACTGGATTTTATTAAATAAAAAAAAAATAAAAATTTATTTTTATATTGTTTTCACTTGAAAAAAAATTAAATTTTGAATTTTTTTGAAATTTTTTGAATTTTGAAAAATTCCCGGTTGGTCCCGGTTCCCGGTCCCGGACGAAAATCGAGGTCCCGGTCCCGACTTCTCAGGCCCCGGCAAGTCCCGGTCCCGGTTTTGCCCAAAATTCCCGGTCCCGCTCTACTCTATGCAAAAGTAAAAGTAAACGGATATTTGCGGGAATAAAAAATAAATCAAAGGCACATTATACTCTTTATTAGAATCGGATTCTTAGGTTTTATTTATTTTTTTCAGTGGCTTTATTTAACGAACCTTATCTATCTTTAGATTTCCTTTTGACAAAAACAAAATCTTAAAAATTTTTAAAAATAAATTTTTGGCGTAAATCTGTGAACAATTGCATAAAATTTTCTGGACCCGCCGGGACTGACCAATCTTTTAGTTTGCTTTGAATACCAAAATTTAGCAATACAAAAACTTCTGTAGGCTTCAGGCTTACAATTGATTCCAAGAATGTCGGCTTAGCTATTTCGCTTAATTTGACATTTTTTAAACTAAATCAATCCGTATAGTAAACCAAAATTATTTATGTAAAATCGCTTTTAATTTATTCCACATTTTGCCACTTCCGTCCATCTCTGTAAAAGCCATTTATTTTTCTGATCACTGTTTTAATGGAAAAATTATGCACAAATGAGCAAAACTTTGTGAATCACCGCCACCCATTGGGAAAAGCAGAAAATTCCGATGCTATTATGTGCTTATGTGGGCGAATTGGACAGAATTGTGCGACCATCAGCACCAGTTAATGAAGGGCAAAAATGTGATTCACCACTTTTGGCATTTATATTCAAAAAGCCAATTTCTGTGTAAAAAAACGGCGGACAAATTGCTGGGAAATTTCGCCAGAGCAGCAAGCGAACGGACGACCATCGACGGATCGGTCGGCTTTTTGCCGAAACTTCGTAATTTAAGCTTTATCCCGACATGTAGTAAAAATAAATGCAAACAAAAAATGCGTATTTAATATAAAAGCTCTAATTTTTGAATTGATTTTAATAGATGTGTGTGGTGTTGGTTGATTTTGCTAGATTTCTGCAGCAGGCCAAAGCAAATTCTGAGCAAGTCGAATCAGCATCCCGGAAACCAAAGGAAAATCCGAAATGGGATCGAACATGCGTTGACCAACCAGAAGCAAGCCAACGAACACCTCGGCACACAAAGGCCAAGCGGAAAGGGATTGGAAACCGAAGCCGACCGATCTAAACAATGGTCTGGCGATCAACGGACAAAACGCACACAAAATCCACCCATCGGCAAAAAAAATCTGTAAGAACTTTTTTTGGTCCGAGAAAAATGAGACCCAGTGCCTTTGCAACCGAAAACCGTAATATTTTTAGACATTAATATACACTAATTTGTAAGATGGTGAGGGCTAAGGTGACTAAAGTACAACGACCGAAACCCAAAAAATTTAAAAATTTCAATGAAAAAAATTTAATTTGTAGATTTCTTGCTAATTTATGATAATTAATTGTCAGAAAACTCCAAATTTTTGCGGGTTTAAAATTTTATGCCTCAACCTGGGATTTAAAATCAATACCTGTCGTGATTTTTGGGATAAAAAATGTGGATAAACCAAAAATATTTGTTTTAAATTTTAAGTTTTTTTTTCTTTTAAGAAACAAATTCGATATTTTTCACATTTTAAATCTACAAAATAAGCAAATAACAATTTTTCTGATTTGTAAGATGCTCGCTTTAATTTTTTTTTGAGAAAAAAATCGAATATTGTTGTTGGTTGTTCTTAAAACTAAATTGGTATGAAAAATTCAAAAAAGAAAAATAAACTTTGAAATTTGAGCAATAACAATTCTCTTTTGATTTATCCATTTCAGGTGCCGGCAGCAACATCAGCAATTGTAAGACCTTTTTTCTGTTGATAAACATGTTCGATTATCCTTTATACATTCTGCTGCTGTTTAGTGGGTATCAGCACCAAAATGTTGTGTGGATCATGAGAAACAGTACCAACTGGTGAAACGGAATACGGTGATTCTAAAGATACATTCTAAAATTTATTCAAATCAGATTTCTCGGAAAATTTGGCAAATGAACTCAGGAAGAAGGACGAGTGTGCCGGCAAAACCGAACATGTTTTTGCGGATTTTAATTTGTGAGAATTTATTTCCCATTTTCATTTACTTTAAGGTCATATAATTTTCTTTAAAGTGGAACGAAAAAATTTAACCGAAGATTTGGCAAAAAATTTTAAGTAAATTGTTTGATGTCCACTAATGCAGAAAAACACTGATAAGAAAAAATAAAAAGCACAGAAGCTAAAAACTTTATATTTTCTGAATTTGCATTTTTTAGGAATTTTGCTTTAAACAGCTAGCACGTAAATCCTTTTAAAAGGCTTATTAAAACTAGAATTTATAAGAGAAAATTTTCTTTAATACTTCTTAATCAAAAAACGCAACAAAAAAAACACTGGAATTTTTAAGTTTCGGGAATGGAGGTGCTTCTTCAAATTGTGCATGCAATGTGAGTGATTGATAGCCCTCGTCTTCTTTCCACGTGACCATCCGTCACCGTGGTGGCACACCGCCGAACGAAATTGTGAAATATGCAAGGAAAATGCCAAAGTGAATGTCGACAATTGTGAACGGTGAAGAGGTACAAGCATGTCCACTTAAATACACACCATGGAACGTGAGAAAATCCGCATAATCTCCCAAAATACAAAATACGAATTTCAAGGATTTTTTTTAAATCCCAAAATATTTACGCCATAAATTTTCAAAAATTGAAGCAAAAAAATAATAATTCAAAATTCGAACAAAAGTATGAAATGTTTGTTGTGTCTTGGTTGGGTCAGGGCTCGGATTTGTCAATGGAATGAAGAAGCAAGCTAATATTAAGCAGCGATTAAAACGAGGAATTGGGGGGGGTACTAAAATCGGCTAAAAGAAACTGCCTCAGTAGCTCAATGGTAAAGTTGCCCACCGGGGTGGCCGAGTGGGTTCGATTCCCACCCGAGGCTTTAACATTTTTCCAATTTATAATTAAAAAGCTTAATGTGTAAAGTACAAGAAGCAAGAAAGGCGAAGGTCGAGTGATCAAAATGTTCTGAGACCAAGAGAAACCTAGATAACTATCAAAGCCGTAAAAACTCATCGAGGCTTTCCTTGATACGACTAGACACTCAAGATAGAATAGAGACTTTTTAAAATTTTTTCTTAAAATTTTCGGAAGGAGGGACGGTAAACCAGAAAATTTGCCAAAATTTTGTCCAATAAATTTTTTATGCAAAGGCACAGCTTTAAATGAACCTTTAAATACAGGCAAAGAGAATGATATTTTTGTGATCAGTGGATGTTTTATGCTGCTTTAATTTGTGATCAGAAACATAGAGATTTTTTGCCGGATGCGGGCGGCAAGCCAAAATGCAAAGTTGTTTTTGGAAGATACAAATGATGTGCAATTATTGGCCATGCAATAAGGAGCTGAAAGAACTCTGAATAAAATTCCTGGTAAGGAGAAGAAGCATTATAGTTTATTCATATCACCAATAAACACATTAAAAAGTAGAGGGGGGGGGATGGATCGGTCTGGCCGTTTACGAGCGAAGGCTAGGCGGAGGGGAGTGTGACATTTTACGAAGGGTGTCCGTCAGGGGTGGAGCGCGCAGAAAAATCCCGCGGTCGCGGATCCCGGATCGCGCAAAAAAAATGCCGCGAATCGCGTATCGCGGTCGCGCATTTTCAATTTT
>SIJG01000249.1:14483-45337 GCA_023374025.1 Heterodera schachtii
CGCGAAAATCGGGTCCTAAAAAATGCCGTAAACCGGAATGCGTTTTTTTCTATGGTTTATTATTTTGAGAGATTTCCTTTTCTTATTTCTTGGGATTTTCTGAGTTTGAGAAACTTTTTTAAGTTATTTATTGCAATAATTTAGATTCTAAAATCCGCCGATAAAGTATCGAAATGCGGAATTTCGGCGCCAAAAAACTGAATTTTCCAAGTCCATAAATAATTTAAAAAAAAGTATTTTACTGATAAATAAAGAATTAATTAGGCATAGCTCACATTATTATAAACGGGTTCAATATATCTGTTGATGACCGATTTTTGCGCATCTGAAAATTAGGAATAAATAAAAATATTTTTTTTTAATTAAATTTTAAACTGTCACCATTCTGTACGCCAATTGATCCTGTTCTTGAGTTCAACAACTCATTAATTTTATCGTCCAATTTTTTTTCCAGCGAAGAAAATTGGTTTTCAACAACAGAAACTAAAATAAAAAACAACATTTTAATTTGGCTTATAATCCCACAAAAGCTTGGCACAATTTTGGATTTTTAAATATTTTGCTAAAAAAACATTTTTCAAAATTTCCCAAGCCATGAATGACGGCATTATGTAAAACCCTCCACATTTTTAAAAAAACCTTCTCTAAATAGGTAAAATCCTCAAAATTTTGCATTTTTTTCTTAAGACCAAATTCTCTTTTAAACTTTTATTTTCAATGATTTTTAAAAAAAGTAATGAATTTAATTTAATAATTCCACAAATAAATTTAATTATGAATCATTTAATGAACCCACCAATTGAACTCTGTCCTTCTTTTAATGCAAAAATCGACTTTTGTAACTCATCAATTTTGGCCAACATTTGTTCTTGCTGCTGAAAAAGTTGTTCCTGAATTTCCCCTTATTAATTTGCATTTAAATTACTGAAAATTTATTTGAAAATAAAAATAAAAATTTTAAAAGTTTAATTAATTAATGATGCTTCTTCAAAATTAACTGCAAAATATTCACCTGCATTTTCTCATTGTTTGCCTTTTCAATTAAACAATTAGCACATGAAACGGCACCAATTTTGCTCACATTTTGTCCGATAGCGTTTTCGTCAACTGCGCAAAATTCAATAAAATTTAAATTAAATTCTTGGATTTAATTACTTTTTAAATGAAATTTCTCAAACAAATAATTATCTATTTGAACTTTTGTGGCATTTTTAAAAACATTTGTTAGGGAAGACAAAAAATAATAATTAAAAAAAAATATCTATTTTATATAATAATTAATAGTTATTATTTTTTTCAAGTGATGCTGGCGTATTTCATAAATCCACCACCATCTTTGTTGATTTTTTGAATAAATTTTTTCACAATTTTCCAAGAAACAACATAATTATTAAAACTTTTTATTGTTCGAAAGCCTTGGTTGTTCTCTATTAGCATGCAAAATTTAATTGATTTTTTTTGTAATTTTCACAAAATTTTGACAATTAGACTTTTTTGGGGGTTTTAGGATTTGTTTAAAAAGCCATTTTCAACTTAAAAATTAAATGCTCGAATTATTGAAATATTTTCCAACTTGGCCGCTGATCAGTGGCCAGCAAATGGTCAACTCCATTATTTGTTTCTGTAGCAACTGATTTTTCGGCCACATCGTTTTGGCCACGAGGACGTTTCGGCACTGCCGTCTCAGCCCCGGCGTCGTTTTGGCTTTGGGGACGTTTTGATGCAGAAGCTGAAACATAATTGAATTGAATAGCATCGAAAAAATAAAATTTTACAAATAATTTAAAAAAAGAAAAAACATTCAGTCTCGAATGAGCAGAGCCGAATTGGCCACAGACCCCATTCTATTTAAATCATTTAATTAATTATTTTCTAATTGACGCAGTCCCCCATTTCATTTAAATTATTTAATTAATTGTTTTCTAACATTTATGCTGATCAGTCGATAGTTGGCTAATTTCATTAATTGTAGCTTCTTTGGTAGGAAATGACATGATAAACTGATGGTTATTAAATAATAAAAATTAATTTAAAAAACAGTAATTAATACGAAAAATATATTAAAAATGACCTTTTTAAGCCATTAAAAAAATGTTTTAATATTCACCGAAATTTCCCGATAAAATAAAATTATTACTAAAAGAAATTTAGAAAAATTTACGAGAGTCTTTGATTTTGGTAAATAATCTTAGTTTGTGGTTTATAGATAAAAAAATAAATTAAAATTTGAAAATATGGAAATTTACACATAAAGATGTAAAAAATTTCAAATGAAAGTAAAAGAAAAATTCTACCATTAATAAAATGAAATGAATTGAAACAAAAGAATTGGGCAAAAAATATTTTTTAAATAATGAAATTTTTAAATTATTTTGCAAAAATTGATTTGATTAATCACTTAAAAATTTTCTCAATAAAAATGAGTTTTATGAAGATTCAGAAATTTTCGCAAATCTATGATTTTAAATTTAAATTTCAAATTTTGGTTTCTGGATAATAATATGGTAGATAAAAAAAATATTTTAAATAGAAAACAGTTCCATCATTAATAAATAGGGTGATGAATTTTTAAATATATTTCTGCAGAAATGCACGAGAAATATCACTTTTAGCCGAAAATAATTTTTCGTTTTAACGTCGATATTCATAAATATACAAAAATATAGTAAAAACGAAAAACATACCCACTAAGAATTGAACATTCGGAAAAAATTAAAAAAAAAAAGACTTGAAAGATTTGAAAAAGTCGCATCCAGTCTTGAAAAGTCATAAATGGTATGAACTTTATACCACGGAAAGGCTTGAAATGTAATTAATTTGCAATGCAACATTTTTACTTTTTTTGGTTTTATATTTAAATGAAAAGAGAATTTTCAATTTTTTGTTACACTAAATTTCTCATATTTTTGTCAATATTTTATTAAATATTTTGGCATTTTTTCAGATGAATTGGAATAAAAAATAATGTAGAAATTGTTAAACCCTAAACAATTAGGAAAAAGAAACAAGGATTTGGGCGTTTATTAATAGGCAAATGCAAAATGACGCCGGCGTTTTTTGCCTTTCTTTCTTCCTTCCTCTCTCTTCCTCTCACCCTCTTTGTTTCTCTCTCTTACTCTTCTCTGCGTTACTTTTTCACTCTCTCTCGCTCCTTCTTTCTCACTTACTTTTCCTCGCTCTACTTTTGTCTTTCTTCTTTTCTCTCTCTCTCTCTTTCTCTCTTTTACTCTCCTCTGTATTTCTTCATTCTCTCTCGCTCGCTCCTTCTTTCTCATTTACTTTTCTCTCTTTCTGCTAGTTTTTCCTCGTTATTTCTTTCTCTCCCTCTCGCTCTTTCTGAGTTATCTCTCTCTTCATTTCTTCCTTTCTCTCTATCTCTCTCTCTCTTCCTCCTTCTCTCTTTTTCTCTCCTCTGTATTTCTGTTCTCTCTCTCTCGCTCCTTTTTTCTTTCTCATCAATATTTGTTTTCTTATTCTCATTTTTTGGGGTCAACAAATTTCCTTTCTTTTGTTCGTTTATAAATGATGGATTGATTATCTCTTGCAAAGTTTCCAATTATTTTTTATCCATAAACCAAGGGCGCGGATCGAAAATTTTTCAAAATAAGAACATCAAGGCCAAAAAATAAGATTTGAGGGTCAAAAATAAGATAACAAAAATTGCTTAAATCGCTTGTATAACACTTTTACAATTAATATAGCATCAACTTTTGTATTTTTCGCCTCCAATTGGTGAACGGGGGGGGGGGGGGGGGTTGGTCCTGCGGTGCCGATTGACGCCGCCAGGGAAATTTTGTAAATTTATAGGTAAAAAAAAAATTTATGCCATAAATTTCTAAATTTATGAATAATTTAAAGAAATAAGAACAAAGTAAGAACAATAGCCCAAAATCAGAATATTTCTTACAAATAAAAACAGATCCGCGCTCTGCCATAATGAAATTTTATTTAACTCAAAGACTCACGAAAATTTCTAAATCTTTATTTTTTCTTAATAAGAAAAATTTTCTTCTGAAATTAATAATTTGAGATATCACATAATACTAAGTTTAAATATTGTAACCGAAACCTTTAAAATTCCAATTAGGTTACTACTGTATTTAAAAATTTGGATACACAAATCTTTTGGCCAGGATTTCCGCGCAATTTTTTGGTCTGCTGAAAATTTTTCCAAATTCTTGGTTTTGGTGTGAATTTTCCCATTTGGCATATTAACTAAAAAATTAACTCTATAAAACCCCCGTTTGGTACTATTTGACTATGCAGTTGGATTAGGCTAAATCCATTAGGGTGGATTTTGCCTGAGGGCAGTTCTCCCTCCTTCTATCGAATAATTTCAATTCAATTCCAAGTGCCTTTATCCATTTAAATATGACGGATAGAGGTGGTGAAGATGTGTTAATTATTTTACTGATATTTTTTGAATTTATAAAACAATTTTTTATTTAAAAATTCACTTGAAACTGTCAAATACCGCCGCCGAATTGTAAGGTGTCATCATGCCGCCAAAAGAGTAAAGGTTATGGGCAATAAATGGTAAAGAATTGTGGTCCCTAATTTCATTTTTTTTTATTTTGGACTCAGATTCATTTTCCGTGGGTTTTCGAGGATGCTGATTATGAACTTTGAACTCGGATTTGCCCAATTCCGAACCCCGGATCCGAATTCGAACAAAAAGTAGATAATTTTTCCCCACAATTAAGTTAAACCGGTCAAATTTTTGCGCATTAAACAATTGGAAGCATTGTTTTACATCAAAATGAATATTTGTTAAATGAATTAGAAGCTTTTACCTTAGAAAAATGCATCCTTTAAAAATATTTTCAATTTTTTGTTCGAATTCTTCGAGTCCGGAGTTTTGAATTGGACAAACCCAAGTTCATATTTGTAATCATCACCCTCGAAAACCCCCGAAACTGAATCTGAATCCAAAATAAATAAAAAATTAAATTAGGGACCACAATTCTTTACCATTGCCAAATAATATTTTTTATTGTCGAAAATATAAATTTTTTTTTTGTTTTCAGAGTTTGTCTAAAACTCTGTCACCACGGACGCGCAGTGCTGTGAAGCGCGCGGCGGAGGCGGTGGATCCGCCGAGAGAACAAATTGCATTTCGCCGAGGTCCGCCTCCAAAAAATTGTGAGTTTCATAAGTTTAAATGAAATAAAATTTTCCAAAGCAAAAATTTTAGGAAAAGCTTCAAAATGTATTTATATAAATTTAAAAGAATTACCGGTTTTAAATATGTATGTAAGAATTTTTTGGAAAAAACTCCGCTCGAGAAACACTTCCCGGGTTTTTGGTTTTCGGGGTCTCGGTCTCGGGCTTATTTCTCGGTTAAAAGCATTTCCATCATAGCCAAAGTGATTAACGGCAATGATCAAACAGAAGGAATCGCTGGGCCTTCTGCGGCTCAGCAGCAACAGAATGTCACTGAACTATACCAAAGCCTTCCCAATAGGGAGCTGGAAAAGGTGAGTTAATTATTAAAAAAAAAAAATTTTCCCCAAAATTGGATTCTCTGACCATAAAAACCGTTAATTAATGTGCGGGAGTTTTGATCAAAATACTGAACATTAATTCTAATTTTTATTAAATAATTTAATTTTTAACTGAACCGTTGATTAAATCATAGACAAAATCAAGTGATCAAAAACCATAAAGATATTCTTTGGTTTTTTACGTCAGATTCTTCATTAGCGTCTCAAATTAACCTGGAAAAGTGTTGTGGTTTCTCGGGATCTTGGCATTTTTATGGGCGGGCGGCATAATGGAAAAGTACCCCTATATTTAGTCACCAATGCAAAAATTTTACAGAAAATGCCTGTTTTTTCTGGGTATTCCCCTTTGGATATTGGCTGCTAAAAAACACTTGCATTTGGTGAAAAAAACAATTTTTGTCTTACAGAGACTGCTCATAGCCGAATTGAATCAAATCAAAATGATAGAAGAGATCAAAGAATTGAAAGATGCCAAAATGGAACAGCAAAAAAAGGAGGACGGTAATGGAAAAAAATTACCATAGGAAATTTAAGAATTAATAAAAAAATATATATTTATTACAAAATGGTAAATGGTGAGAGAATTATTTAAAATTTAAATATGTATTGAAATAAAAATGTTTAAGATTTGGTTGAACAAATCCAAAAGTTAGAGCATGGACAGAAGAAGTGCTTGAACAAATGTGAAGCATTGGAAAATGAATTGGCCAGAAAATTAGGGGTATATTTTTCAGAAAATTTTGGGATGAATGGATTCTTAGGGGTATATTTATTCGTTTTTATTGCATTTTTTCTATAAAATTTCTGTAAAAAGGCCAAAAACCGATTTTTGAACATTTAATCAAAATTTGTCAATTGACTCGAATCCCGACACCTTGATATAATATCTCGAGAAAAGATAACATTTAATATTGTGGCTTTCCGATGACAAAATTCATAAAAATTGCCCGTTTTTCTAGGAATTTCCCTTTTTGGTTAATTGGCTGCTAAAGACACTTGGATGTGAAATAAACATTTTTTGTCTTTCAGAAGCTGCTCAAAGCCGAATTGAAGCAAAGAAAAATGATGGATGAGAACAAAGAGTTGAAGGCTGAACAGAAAAAGTGCTTGGACAAATGTGAAGCATTGGAAAAAGAGTTGGCCAGAAAATACAGTAAACTTTTAAAATAAATTGGCAAAATTTCTTTGCAATTTGTTTTACGAGGTTAGGGTTTCTATAGTTTAAAATTTATTTTTTGTGCTGGTTTTCTTCGATGAAAATACAGGAATAACCCATTTTTAACATAGTTTTAATTACGACATTTCGGCACTTTTTTTTTGGTTTTTGCTAAATCCAAATCTTATTTATTTGGCATTTATTTTTGGGTTTTACTTAATTTTTTTCCCAATCAAATTCCGATACAGATTCGAAAATCAATTTTTAGTTCTTCAGTTTCATTCGAAAATTGATTAAAGCTGAGTAAAATTATACAAAAGACAAAATTGCAAGAATATTAATACCATGTTCTTAAAAATATCTACATACATAACAAGTCAGAAAAATTTGTTCAAAAATTTAAATATTGGGAAATAATTTTCAAATTGGCTCTTATTTATATTTATTTTTTATTTGGTACCAAATTTTCTTAACAAAATTGTGCCTACAAAAGTGCCGTGTTACAAACGGCGAATCCATAATCCAGGATTTACCTCAGTTGGGCCCCGGCACGTTAGGGCATGTTTTTGGACTATAATAGATTAAAAATAAACGCATTTATTTTTCAGTTTGTATTGGCCAATTCGCTAAACTTTTGACCCGAATTGATGAAATGGAAGCACAAATAAAAGAACTGAAGAAAAAGGATGAAGAAGAAGGATCGTTGTCATCATCAGTGCCAGCAGCAGTTGAGGATGATGATGATATTAGCGAGCATTCAGATTCAACGGTGGGTGGCATTTTTGATTCAATGACAGCTCGCGCCGTACAAAGGCAATTAATTCGTCGTTTAAGCGCCAGCAAACCGAGGGCCACCAGCACCTGGATGGTTGGTTTGTTGGACACCGTCAGTTCGTGGATTATTATACTGGTTACTCATCATCATCATCATCTGCATCCAGCTGCTCTGCCAAAAGTTCTCCAATGAAGACAGTGGGTCAGCAGCAGTCGTCGTCTTCCAAGCGTCATGTACATTTTTTAAATTTTCAATAAAAATATTTTAATGAATTTCTTTCTTTTCCAAATAAAACAAAATTTAAGAATTTTTTTAAAATTTTCTATATCAAAAATTTATTCTATGTATTAGAAAATCTAGTTTAATTGAAAGTCAAAGAAGAAATGTACGAGTAACCCATTATTGTACGGATTGTCGACACCGGATTTTTATGCCATTTTTTAATATATATTTTTTTTATTGCATTAGTAGCGCTGTCGTGCGCGGTGGACGTGCTGGCGTTGGGAATTGGAATTCGGAATGGGGAGGGAAAGGGAAAAGTGCCACATATTCCCGAGGGATGGGTCCACGGGGTGATCAAGCCCGGGGTTGCCTTCCCACACTCGCTGGTCACACATTAAGTGGCTTTATTCTCGGGACAACTGAGCTCTGTTCGCTTGAAATGGCGAACATTAAATACAATTGAAAATGAAATGTCATCGATCAATTATCGCTGGGAGGGCGGTACAATTAGCAAAAGGGGAAAATTAAATGCAAAAAGAAATAAATGTGAAAATAATGAAATCCTAGAGCTTCGGCAGTTAAACGAGTAAAAATTCGACTCTCTCTTACACCTCCAACCTCACCAAAGACCGTCCCTGGTCTCTCACCAAGCTTTTCGCTTCAAAAATTGCCTAAGCAAAGAAAATTATTTCACAAATAATTTTGCTAATTTCTGTGCCTTTTTCCAATTTTAAATCAAAATTTTATGCTTCGTGCCACTCACTCCCAACCTTACATTGGATCGTCCCTGATCCAGTTCAAGACTCAGGCATCACTGGCAAAGTGCCCAGCCATCAACCTTTGTCTGCGAGAACTGATCAGGACTGACTTTTTTCATTTTTACTGCCGAAGCACATGAAAAACAATTCCCAAATTTTGCCTACGAAGCATGAAATTTTGACATTTTTAATTACCTAAGTAAATTAGCGAAATTATTTTAATTTTAAAACCTAAACCCCCAAAACCAAAACACACTCATTTTCCTTGCCAAAGCCCCTTTTCCATTATCTCTCTTATTCCTCTCAATCAACGCCGATCATCTCGCCGTCTTTCTTGGCATTGACGTGCCACGTGTCCCGTCCGTCCACAATTGTAGCACTTCGTAGCGCTTCCTCCTCGTCCGCCGAGTGTGAATGTCATCCCCGTGAATTGTCTCCAACTTGTGCTTCGCCAATTCTCGTCTCGTCGCGGCGCCGGTCCAACATCCGTCGCCAATCGTTTGCGCTCCGCTGGTCGTCCGGCAGTCCTGAAAATGGGAAAAGGGATGTTAGGCTTGTTCTCTGTAATAGAACCATTCGTTTCATCTCACCAGTTCCGTTCATTCGCATAGTGTCGTCCGCAATCTGAAATGGAATAGGGAGTTTAAGGTTTAAAAATAAACAACACAATTACCTCAACCTTGAAATGAACATCTAAATTAAAAAAAAATAATTTATTTTACTGATGATTTCCTAAGAAAAATTTACTTTTCATTTCGCGTACTTCAATTGCCAAGTCTTCAATCATCTCTCTCAATTGCTGTGTTTCATTAGCACAATCATTTTTGGCATGCTCAGCTGATTGTTCCCAATTTTGTCTATTTTCTGAATTAGAGGGACCAGGAAAATCCCGAGGACAATACCAACATTCATTTTGAATGTGCCCTGGTCGGTTGCAGAACTCGCAGAAGAGTCGAGTCTCCCTACTCATATAATTTTGTCCTGACCGAAGTCGAATGTTTTGCCTGCTCGTTCCTTTCATCCTCTTTTCTGTTGCACTCTGACCTACCGATTTTTAATGAATGAATGCCGAAGCGCTTTTCACTTTCTACCGAAATCTCTAACTCCTGAATGTAAGACGTCAGCTTTTTAAAATCATTTTTCCCTATTAATGGAGCGACTAATTGAAGCGAACGTTGAAACTCAGGCCTCACTTTTTCTATTAAACACCTACAGAGCATCTCCTCCCTCGCTTCTGGTGGAAATTTGTCTGTCGTTGTGTTCACTAGCGGAACTAATCGTTTTATGAACTCGTCCACTGACTCACCATCTTTCTGATAGCAAATAGCCAATTTCCTATAAGCTAACTCCCTAAAATGTGGACTATCCAACTTTGATTTAATGCTTTTAAGAGCATTGCTTAAGGTATTTTTCTCGGTTGGCAAAAGTTTTTCAAAAATTATTCGCGTATGAGCACCTAAGTGTAATTTAAGTCGATTTATTTTGTCTGCTTCTGACCAATTTGACCCAAAGACATCCACATAATCCATAAATTTAATTTGCCACTCATTAAATGCCGAAGCAGTTTCACCATTAAATATTTCAGGCAAAGGATTTGAAGAACCTATAGCTGTAAGCGTATTCAGATAAAAGGTTTTACCAAGCTCCGCATTATTTTGCATTATCTTGTGCCTTTGTATCGCCGAAGCGTTTTAAAATTTCAACCAAAGTAAGTCACACTGAAACTTCAGTAAATTCTGTTGCCTTTGTGCTGCCGAAGCAATTCCTAATTTAATTTTTTTTTCTCTTTTCCACTTTTCGGTCTTATTTATTATTTGTTCCGTGTTTTGATTTTGTTTGTTTCAATATTTTTTAAAGTCACTTTGTACCAACCTGGGCTCAAAAATGCCAAGTCCGAGGTGTAAATGTCCGCGTTGTACAGTCCACAGTCAGTCGTTGCCTTTGTCCGTTCACTGTCTCGTAAAGTGATCGCTGAGTAACGGGTCCAATTGCACTCTCCACGTAGTCGAACAGCACAAAAATCCGTTGAAATCGCCGAAGCGGGGAAACGCGCACCGTAGCTCGACGTGCCTAAAAATTTATAGAATTATTCATGTGCCATTCATTCAACCAAGCCCAGCTGAAATAAGACCAGTTTATTTAAATTAAATTCTAAATTATCACTCTCGATTTAGGCAAGAATTAACAAGCTTAGGCTGATCACAGCATACCGTAAATGTCTAACAGACGGAATACCCAGGCCCAAAAACAGTGCATTGACTGCACTGATAGGCAAAGAAAACTCAAAAATCCGATCCCAACAATTTTGGGCTTTTGGACCATCATTAATTGTTCAAATTCCCCAGCCATTAAATTCGAACCCACCGAAATATCGATTCAAATTTTCCGCCCTCAGTCGGACTTCCTTCACAATTTGCTTTGAGTCCGCCGAAGCACAATGCCGTTGCTTGATGCCAAAAATTGCCGAAGCACTGACGTCTAAAAAGGAATACTTTTAAAATTAATTTGCCTCTTATTTCCCCTCAATTTCGAATTTTCACTAAAATGGGCCAAGTCCCAATTACCGTCCCAATTAGCAGCCATTTCGCCCTTCAAACATACTGTCGCTGGTGGGGCTGTCGAATGTCCACCAAGGCAATTCCGTCCGATGTTCAATTGATCGCTGCTGATGTCCTTTTTTTTTGTCGGTAATGAATTGAAGAGAGATCGTTGAATTAAGTGCTTTTCGCTAAAAAGAATAAAGAAATTAAAATAATAAGTAATTAAATTTAAAAACAATTAAAAATTATTCAACAATTAATAAATTACAAATAAATTCAAATGGCTAAATGATGGACTACGCCTAAGGGGTGGATGGGAAGGAATGGTGGCGGAAGGGAATCGTACACAAAACAGCGGCAAGCCAAGCGCTAACGCAGCGGTAATTCTGTCGTACTTTCTACGGCAGATTACAATCGCTGTGTTCATCGCCGAGGGGGGGGAACAAACAGCGGTGGGAAAGGCAGGGACAGCAGCAGAGCAACGGATGCAAAGGGATAGTGGCCAGGGCAGGGGGAGGGCAGAGTCCTCTCCGTTCCGTTCAACATCCGCCAATTTACACCCATGGCGGACTTTGAACGAACAAACAAATTGTAAACATTTTTCATACCGTAATCCAAGGAGTACTGTAATAAGCATTTTTCTTATGATTGTCAAAAGATTTCGAATTTTCTTAATTGCTTTTTTTTTTGACTGTAAAACTGCCGAGGCATATTTCATAGATTTCCTTTTTAAGTCATTTTACTGGATAATTGAGTCACAAACTAGGCCTTATATTTTGAATACTCCCAAATTTTATTTGAACTCATATACAGCCGAAGCTCTCCATTCATCTCCTTTTTGGGCCCTTCTCATTTTCCCTAATTAACTCACCTTTCTTCGTTAGACTTCGGTCGAAATTAATCAAACACTTACAGTAGAGCAGCTTTTACCGTTCATTGTTCCTTAATTTTTGCTTTCGTATCTCCGAAGAGTTATGCACCTCAATTAAAATTTTCCGAAATTTTTTTTTGCTTATTCATTTTGCTCATTTTCTCCAACTTTTCACTTTTACTCATATACTGCCGAAGCATTTAACCTCTCTCCGTTTTTGGATCATTTCAATCCCCATTTTCTTTCATAAAAATTTTGGTCCCTTTGAGGTTTTTTTTTTGTATTCGTTGTCTTCCCTATTTTCGGGGCATCCCATTTTTGGGGTATTTATCCTTCCCTATTTTCGGGGCATCCCATTTTTGGGGTATTTATTTCCTTCCCTATTTTCGGGGCATCCCATTTTGGGGTATTTATTTCCTTCCCTTTTTTTCGGGGCATCCCATTTTCTTGGGGTATTTGTTCCTTCCCTTTTTTCGGGGCATCCCATTTTTGGGGTATTTGTTCCTTCCCTTTTTTCGGGGCATCCCATTTTAGGGGTATTTTTTTGGATCCTCCCCCGGGGGCCTTTTATACCGCCGAAGCGCTTTTTCCTCTCTCAGCAGGCGCCTTTTCAGTCTCCCTCTTTGACTCACCTCCGTTCCATTGCTCCTTTGTCCGCCCAGGCCGATGAAAAGTCTACAAATTGCAGAACCATCCGGTGCTACCAGTAGCGCGGCCGTGCGCGGTGGACGTGCTGGCGTTGGGAATTGGAATTCGGAATGGGGAGGGAAAGGGAAAAGTGCCACATATTCCCGAGGGATGGGTCCACGGGGTGATCAAGCCCGGGGTTGCCTTCCCACACTCGCTGGTCACACATTAAGTGGCTTTATTCTCGGGACAACTGAGCTCTGTTCGCTTGAAATGGCGAACATTAAATACAATTGAAAATGAAATGTCATCGATCAATTATCGCTGGGAGGGCGGTACAATTAGCAAAAGGGGAAAATTAAATGCAAAAAGAAATAAATGTGAAAATAATGAAATCCTAGAGCTTCGGCAGTTAAACGAGTAAAAATTCGACTCTCTCTTACACATTTCACTTCTTTTTTTTTTGTACAGAATGGCCATCAAATGCAAATCCATGTAAAAACACTTAGGGGCCATACACATACTCTCAGTGTTCGTCCCAGCAACACCATCGAGGAACTCAAAGCCAAAATTGAGGACATCGAAGGCGTTCCGATTATGAAGCAGAGACTGATATTCGATGGTAAAACTTAATTTTATGGTCATTTATTTTTCATTTGTTTGAAAATTGTTTAAGGAAAGCAACTTGAGGATAATCAAACTTTGGCGCATTATGACATTGAAAATGGAGAAAGTATTTGCCTCGTCGAGCGCCAATGTGGTTGTTAGAGCTGAAAGATTGAGAGAATTTTTGATTGATTTGTTTGATCGATCACATATTCCATAAACATGGAAGGATAAAGCGCGCAAATTCACACAATCATTTTGACGAAATTCCATTAGCAATTTTTGGATTAACTTTCCTTTAAAATATTTTGTGCGAGATTATGTGAATTTGAGCGCATTTATTGTTGATTTTTTTTTAAATTTTCGTATGTCCATCCCAAAACAAGACTACCAAATTTTGAGGCATTAATTAATATTCTTCAACAGCACAATAAATGAGAAAAGAAGGGAGGGGGAGTCGACAAAAATGTTTGCTTTGCGAAGGGGATTGGTTGAAATTTTGTGAAAAAGTATTTAAAAAATTAAATAATTTACACAAAGAAATTAACTCAGTTTTAAAGGGGGGGGGGGGGCGGAAGTTTGGGCATCAAATTAAGGATTTAAAAAATAAAAATATTTTTATTTATCTATAAATTGCAACCATCTAATTTAAAAGCATAGTAAATTAGTAAATTTAATCAAGTTAGGAATAGAAAGTTGTTTAACGAATATTCACTCGATTAAGCATGCTTATTTTGCTAAACTCATTACCATTCATTCTATATCAATGCATACATATGTATTATTTATAATTTATAACATTACAAGGATCGGTCTGTTCAAGACTTAAAATAGCAAACGTTTAACTATACGTTTAAACAACCGTAAGAATTGACTAAATAATAAGATTGCCAGATTCCCATACATAAATTTTTTAATTTTCAAGAACATAGAAATTTTTGAGCACAAGGTTGTTAAATTTACTAAATTTTAATGTTTTATATAATATTTTATATATTTATTTTGTTTTATTTTTTTAATTCACTCCCTCTGGTGCCCAAACTTCCCGGTACCCAAATTTCTGGTGCCCAATCTTCCTGGTGCTTCATGTCGCCGTTTTAAATGTTCATGTTCATTTATTAAAAGAGAAAAATATTCACTTACAATATATTTTTTTTGTTCAAAAGTTTGTTCAATAATTCAATGCCTCCCTTTTTTCAATTTGATTAATTTGAAAAGGAAAAAAAACTCTTCTTTTGCCCGATGAAACAATTTTTTTCATAAGAAAAAGTTGTTTTGTCTTTCCCTGCGAAAGCACTACAGTCCGTAAAGGAATTATAAGGGCCACTAATTTGATCATTTGTGCCAATCGAGCTGAAATTTTAATCAATCCTAAAAACTTTTTTCAAAAACATCGTAAAAATCTGGAAAAATTCACGTAAGCATAAATTTTGATGCTGATTAAAAAAGATAATTGCACCACCATGGTCAGATCACTCCTTCAGTGTGATTTGGAGTGATCAGAATTAACACCCCTTTCAATAATCTCTGAGGAATATATGACCGATCAAATAATCAAAATTCTCTTAATCAATCAAAAAATTTTTCTCAATCATTAGCTCTAATTACCAATCAATATATCGGACGAGACCGAATTTTGCCCCATTTCCGATGTTGTAATCCGTCAAAGTACGGTGGTTCTCAAGCCGCTTTCCTGCAACAATTTTCCTAAAAACAAAATCAATGTCTTTGATTTTGGCCTTGATTTCCTCGCTGGTTGTGCTGGGACTAACATTTTTGAGGGCAATTATCTTGCCCTCCATTGTTTCTAAATCGATTTTCATTCCACTGCGATTCTTTTCAGGGAAAAATGTGAAAATCAATTAAAAAAATATTACAAAAAATGTCATAAAAATCCAGTGGGTTTAATCGGTTTAAAACCCGGTTTGTAGAGGTCGGATCGACTTCATCCTCTGATTTTTAGACTTAGCTCATCAAGAGCTTTCGAATGGTACCAAATTTGTCAGGTTTTCAGCGTTTTAAAAATCCCAGGGATAAGTCAGGAGATTCAAAAACTTTATCATATGAAATGTGAAATGAAAATGATTGCATTTTATCCAAGTGGTTTATATTTTTCGCTGGAATGGGCATTGTGGTGATTAAGACCCGAGGTCAAAAAATTTCCGGTGGACAGGGGGTCCGGCGGTGCCGTTAGGTTCCGTCGGGGAAAATTTTTAGGAATTTTTGTGCAATTAGTACCAGATTTTGCACCAATAATGCAATAAATTATTAATAAAAATTTGGTCGAAGTGACAAAAATATCAGTGTGGCAAAGTGACAAAAATATCAGTGTTCGTAATAATTAAATTTAATTATTATTTAAATTTAATTTGCTAAATAATTAATAGTAACTTAGCTTAAACTTAGTCAAATTAATGAAATTTAGTATTTAGCGACAGCTCCAAGTGTCCTCTACTATTTATGTAATTTTTAAAAAATTATTAAAAATTTACAAAAAGTTGTAAGCAAAAAATCTCGAAAAATTTAGACTTCACTATTTTGACCCTAACTTTTTTGAAATTCATTAAATTTTTTCGAAATTTAACTGAATAATAGAGTATTCTTTGGGCTATCTAATTTTATAAACAAAATTAAAATTGCTTGTTTTAAGAAAAGTTATGAAGGAATTAATAGTGTAATATTTTTATGGTCATCCAAAAAATCTAAGATAATTTAAATGCATCAAAATTGTTCAAACTTCAATTAATTTACACGGCGCTTGATATGAAAAGATAGCCCAAAGTAGAGAAAGACAAAACAACTTATTTATTAGTTTATTCGGCGAACAACCTTCACGTTGTTATTTAATTATTAACAATGTGCATTTTGCCAACAACGTATAAAACAACTTATTTTTAAAATTTCCGTCAATTTTTGAAAATTTATTTTAGCGGGAAATATCACTTGGGAGAGAGATAAGGCAAAATGAGAGAGTGCTGAACTTTCAGTACTGGTCAGACAAAACATTTTTGATGAAGGAGGGTAGAGAAAATAATTTTAAGAGAGAGTGCAATGGGAAGAAAGTTTAGTTCCCTTCTTCGCTGATTCCTTCGGTCATAGACGCAGAATTATCATTATGTTTCTATTGTCTCTATGTCTTTGAATCTGTTCCGATAAAAAAGTTAGGGTCAAAATTGTTGAGTCTAAATTTTTTGGAAGTTTTTGGTCCCAACTTTTTGTAAATTTTTAGTAATTTTTTAAAATTACATAAGTAACAGAGGATATGTAGAGCTACGTTCTAAAACTAAGATTGATAAATTAGACTAAGTTTAAGCTAAGTTATGATTAATTATTTAGCAAATTAAATTTAAATAATAATTAAATTTAATTATTACGAACACTGATATTTTTGTCACTTCGCCCACACTGATATTTTTGTCACTTCGGCTCACCACGAACCCAATTAATCATTTAAAGGCTTTTATTTTTAAAAAATTCTAAATATTAAATAAAACATATAAATCCAATTTTTATTTTTATTTTCTTACACTACTTTTTTAAATATATTATTATTCAATTTTTTTTTTTTTTACATAAAAATATAAACGTCATTCATTGTATATTTGATGAGAAGAAACAAATCCATTGATTTACTCTTTTTTTACTTTTTTTTTTTGCTTACGTATTTTTACATTTTCAATAATTGACACGTAAAATTGTATTGTTCATATAAACAAGGATAGCTCTAAAATTTTATTCATTTTATATTCATAAAAAATATAGATGAAATTGCTCCTTTTTTTGCCTCCTTTTGGCCAAATTTGAATTAATTTGGCAAATGAAAAACTCATTAGAATCGAATGATTCATCGTCTGAAAAATCAAAAGGCAAAGAAGCCTTAAAGTTAAGCCCTGTGGCAATGTTCAGGCGGTTTCACAGCAAATCGACCGAAAAAGGTATTGGAAAAATATTAAATGAAAATGCAGAGATTTTTTTTTTACAAAAATGGATAAAAATTTCGTCAGAATTTTTTGAAATAATCGCCCCGACTCGAGACACTTCTCAGCTTTTTTGTGTCTTGCTCCTGTGGTTTTTCTTTGGCAAAACCAAATGGCCTAATCATGGCAAAATCACTTGACGTCGAAAAGTCGTGTAAAAGGGCCTAAAAGTTATGCCGAGATCACTTCCTTTTCCATCGCTCTCTGGCCAACATTGTCAGATCACCACTTCGGGGTGACTCGGAGTGTAAAATGAAAATTGTCAAAAATGGCTGCAAAATTTTGTGTTTTATGACTTAGTAATTTTTTGGTGCCGTTCCCACCATTACAAGCACAAGCGTCCGGCATCGAAGCCCACCCTTATTTATTTTATTTTTTTTAAATAGCCGAATAAAAAGGAATTATAAAAAAGGGCAAAAAATTATTTTTATTTAAAAACAATGGACGGCAAGACAATTACCCTCAATAATGTTCATCCCAGTAACACCATCGAGGAAATCAAGGCCATAATTGAGCGCAGTGAAGGCATTCTGATTGGTCAACAGAGACTGATCTTCCAAGGTAAAACTCAATTTATGGTATTTTTTTCCATTTTGTATAAAAAATATTTCAGGAAAGCAACTTGAGGACGGACGTATTTTGGCGGATTACAACATCGGAAATGGGGCAAAACTCGATCTCGTCCTGCGTCTTTGTGGCTGTTAGAGCTGAAAGTTTGACAGAATTTTTGATGGATTTATTTGATGGATCACATATTTAATTGGTTGATTTATTTGATCGGCCATATATTTGATGGGTCACATATTATATATGCCAAAAGCAAGATTCGATAAATTTCGAGGCAAATATTCACTTTATTGTTTATTCATAAAAATAAAAAAGTCATCAGAATGGCGAGAACCACTTACTCTGACGACTGTTCAGATAAATGTGTCATAGTGTAAGTGAGAAAATATATGAATGATCACAGGAATTAAAAGACAAAAAAATGTGTGAAAATAAATAAATTAATTGAGGCAAAGTCAAATGAGGTCGAAACACAAAAATACCAAATCACTTAGAAATTTGTTATATTTCTAGCTTTTCCGGTCTTACATATTACCCTAGTGAAGTTTTAAGTTTTATTTTAAATTGATTTAAAGAATTTGTTTTTATTAGTTCTTTGTCGAGTTGATTCCACAATTTTGTTACCCTCCCATCAAAGGGAATAAATTTTTTTGCCTAATTTATATTTATAATACCTTTAATTTCGCTCAGATGGAATAATTTATTGAATACAAAACGGGCGAGTAGGGTGCCATTTCTGGGCACATAAAAACCCAGGAACATCGGCCCAACAGCACGAAACGGGCCAGTTGCGTCTGAGCCAAGTTTAGACCACCATAACTTTTTTCTTTGTTAACCAAATCCAACAATGTTGGTATCATTCGAAAGCTCTTAACAAGCTCTATCGGCTATCCAAAAATCACAAAGGCATACCGACATCTAAAAAAGTTATAAATTAAAATATGCAAAAATTCTGACTTTTTGGTAGTGTTCATGTTACAACTTTTTTATAAGTTGTTCAATCGCTTAGCAATAGCTTATCAAAAGCTTCTAAACGGTGCTAAGTCATTTCGTGACAAGTGCAAAAATAAAAATCAATAAAAATGGGCACTTCGCGACAGTGCAAAAATTGGGCACTTCGCGACAGTGCAAAAATGGTGTAAAAATGGGGCGTTTCGCGACAGTGCAATAATGGGACTTCGCTAAACGTGCAAATTTAACCGAAAGAGACCGGGCCTCATCAGTACGGTATCTCTTTGGGGTTAAATATAGTGATGGAAAAAAGTCTTGACTCAAACATGTGATCAAAAAAGTCTTTTACACAAACTTCATCAGATCACTCCTTCATGGTGATCAGTAAAGTCAAAAATGGCTTGAAATTGGGAAAATTTTCGAAAAAAATCCCTAGGGGGCTGTGAAAAATTTTCTGGAATTTTTTGATTGTGCGCTGCCAGAAAGAGCACAAACTTCTCTACCGAATTGCCTTTTGAATGGTAGGCATACGACTTGTAGATAGAAAGTTATACTTGGGTTGAATTTGATGACGATAAAGAATCACTATTTTTACCGTATTTCAAGGGAAAATAATCAAAATTGAGCATTTTTGAGTTGTCCAATTTTCATCCCAAGTATATCTTTTTATGTACAAGCCGTAGCCCTACCATTCAAAAGGAAATTCTGTAGAGAATTTTGTGCTCTTTCCAATGAGCCTGTTCAAAATTTAATGTAATTAGTTTAAAAAAATATTTTATTTGCTTAATAAAATTTTTTGCTTTGCTTGATTGCAGTGGCTTTGTCTGTATACGGTTTAGGGCCGAAAACACACATAATTAATAAATAATTCAAATTATTTAACCCAAAGAGACACCGTACTGATGAGGCCCGGCCTCTTTAAATTTGCATTTTTCGCGAAGTGCCCAATTTTTGCATTTTTCGCGAAGTGCCCAATTTTTGCATTTTTCGCGAAGTGCCCAATTTTTGCATTTTTCGCGAAGTGCCCAATTTTTGCACTGTCGCGAAATGACATAGCACCTTCTAAACATGTAGAGCTTTCGAACGAGTCCAAATGTATAAAATTTGACCAACAAAGAAAAAAGTTATGGTGCTTTATGCTTGGCTCAGACGCAACTGACCCCTACCGCAACAGCAATCCTCCTGAACTTCACAGGCTTTTTTTGTCTTTCTCCTTTTCTCTCTCCCTCTTTCTCTCTTTTACTTTCCCCTGTACTTCTGTTCACTTCTCTCTCTCTCACTCGCTCCTTCTTTCTCATTTACTTTTCTCTCTTTCTGCTACCTTTTCCTCGTTATTGCTTTCTCTCCCTCTTGCTCTGCGTTATCTCTTCATTTCTTCCTTTCTCTCTATCTCTCTCTCTTCCTCTTTCTCTTTTTTATTCTCCTCTGTATTTCTGTTTTCTCTCTCTCTCTCTCTCTCTCTCTGTATTTCTGTTTTTTCTCTCTCTCTCGCTCTCTCGCGCTCCTTTCTTTTCTCATCAATATTTGTTTTTTTTTAATCTCAATTTTTGGGGTCAACAATTTGCCTTTCTTTTGTTAGTATATAAATGATGGATTGATTATTTTTTGCAAAGTTTCCAATTATTTTTTATCCATACCTAAACTCAAAATTGAAATTTTATTTAATCAAAGAAGACTCACGAAAATTTCTAAATCTTCACACAATTCATTTTTAGCGGGCTTTATTTTCCATATTCATATTTCTTTCTGTCCATGTTTTCTTATATATTAATCCAAATTTCGGCATTTTCTAAAAAGTTATAAAAATACATCCCCAAAGACCCAAAATTTCAAGAAATCACTCCTAATGAGTGAAAAAATGTTTAAAAAATTCAAATTTTAAAAGTTTTTCATGTATAAAATTGCATTAAAATGAATTTTATTTGAAAATCAATTTTTCTTAATAAGAATAATTTTTTTCTGAAATTAATAATTAGAGATATATTAAATACTAAATTTAAATATTGTAACCGAAACCTTTAAAATTCCAATTTGGTTACTACTGTATTAAAAATTTTGATACACAAACCTTTTGGGCCGGAATTTCCGAGATTTTTTGGGTCTGCTAAAAATTTTTCCAAATTCTTGGTTTTGGTGTGAGTTTTCCCATTTGGCATAATAACTAAAATTAAATATGTATATAAAATTCGGTTGCAATTGAATTAGGCTAAATCCATTAGGGTGGATTTTGCCTGATAGTTTTTCTTCTGTCGAAATAATTTCAATTCAATTCCAAGTGCCTTTATCCATTTAAATATGACGGAGATAGAGGTGGTGATGATGTGATATTTATTTTATTGATATTTTTTGAATTTAAAAATATTTTTTATTTAAAAATTCACTTGAAACTGTCAATTACCGCCGCCGAATTGTAAAGTGTCATTCATCATGCCCCCAAAAAAAGTAAAAATAATGGGCAATAAATGGTAAAGAATTGTTGTCCCTAATTTAACTTTTTATTTTAGACTCAGATTCAGTTTCCGGGGGTTTTTGAGGATGATGATTATGAACTTTGAACTCGAATTTGCCGAATTCCAAAAAGCATTGTTTTACATCAAAATGAATAGTTGTTAAATGAATTCGAAGCTTTTACCTTAGACAAATGCATCCTTTAAAAACATTTTCAATTTTTATTCGAATTCTTCGAGTCCGGGGTTCGGTATCGGGCAAACCCAAGTTCATATTCGTAAACCGCAATCTCGAAAACCCCCGCGGAAACTGAATCTTAGTCCAAAATAAAAATAAATATTTTTAAAAATAAATAGGGACCACAATTCTTTACCATTGCCAAATAATATTTTTTATTTTCGAAAAATATTAAAAATTTTTTTTTGTTTTTCAGAGTTTGTCTAAAACTCTGTCACCACAGACGCGCAGTGCTGTGAAGCGCGCGGCGGAGGCGGTGGATCCGCCGAGGGAACAAATTGCATTTCGCCGAGGTCCGCCTCCAAAAAATGGTGGGTTTCAAAAGTTTCAATGAATTTAAAATTTTTCAAATTCAATATGTTAATAAATCTGGCAAAAATTCCCAATTAATGCCCCTACGGCGCACCAATTGGCACTGCCGGCGCCCAAAGGCAAAAATTATTTAGGTAAAGCTTCAAAATTTATTCTTTATATAAATAAAAAAATTTGGGTTTAAATGCGTAAGAATTTTTTTTTTTTTTTTTTTTGGAAAAAACGACTCGGGGAACTCAGTCCCGGAGTTATTTCTCGGCCTAATTCTCGGTTAAAAGCATTTCCATCATAGCCAAAGTGATTGACGGCAATGATCAAACTGATGGAAGCACTGGGCCTTCTGCGGCATATCAGCAACAGAATGTCAACGAACTAAACCAAAAAGTCGCCAAATTGGAACTTGAAAATGTGAATTAATTAAAAAAAAGAATTTTCCCATTTTATGAGTCGAAATTGATGCCAAAATTGACCATAAAAAACCGCTAAAAGTGTGAACGATGTTTTGGCCAATTACACGACTTATCAATTCTAATTATCATAAATTTTAATTTTAATTGAACCGTTGATTATATAATAGATTAAATCAACTGATCAGAAATCTTAGAGAAATCCTTAGGGTTTGCATTGGTTATTAATTAGCTGCTAAAGACACTGTCAATGAGGAAAAAACAATTATTGTCTTTCAGAGGCTGCTAAATGCCGAATTGATGCAAAGAAAAATGATGGATGAAATCAAAGAGTTGAAAGATGCCAAAATGGAACAGAAGCAAAAGGAGAAGGGTAATGGGAAATTACGATAGAAATTTAAAAAATAAGAAATTAATTTAAAAAATATATAATTAAAAATTACAAAATGGTGAGATAATTATTTATATTATATTTATTGAAATAAAAATGCTTAAGATTTGGTTGAACAAATCCAAGAGTTGAAGGATGAACAGAAGAAGTGCTTGGACAAATATGAAGCATTGGAAAAAGAATTTTCCAAAAAATTAGGGGTATATTTTTTTTGATAATTTTGGGATGGATTCTTAGGGGGTGTATTTTTCGTTTTTTGCAGTATGCTATGAAATTTCTGAAAAAAGTCCAAAAACTGATTTTTGAACTTTATAAAAATTTGTCAATTGACTCGAATCCCGACATTTTTCTCGTCCCGAAAGAACACTGGTATATCTCGAGAAAAAATAACATTTAATATTGTGGCTTTCCGATGACAATTTTCTGAAAAATTGCCCGTTTTTCTGGGAATTTCCCTTTTTGGTAAATTGGCTGCTAACGACACTGGGGGATGTGATATAAACATTTTTTGTCTTTCAGAAGCTGCTCAAAGCCGAATTGAAGCAAGGAAAAATGATGGATGAAATCAAAGAATTGAAAGATGCCAAAATTGAACAGCAGCAAAAGGAGGACGGTAATGGAAAATTATTACGATAGAAGAATTAAAATAATTTAAGAATTAATAAAATAAATATTTATAATAAAATCTTAATTATTTTTAAAAAAGTACTTAAATTAAAATTATTTTTATTTAAATAAAAATGCTTAAGCTTTTATTGGACAAATTCAAATGCAAAAGGCTGAACAGAAGAAGTGTTTGGACAAATATAATGCATTGGAAAAGGAGTTGGCCAGAAAATACAGTAACTTTTTTCAAATTAATTGGCAAAATTTTTCTTTGCAATTTGTTTTACGAGGTTAGGGTTTCTATAGTTTAAAATTTATTTTCTGTGCTGGTTTTTTTCGATGAAAATAGAAGAATAACCCATTTTTAACATAGTTTTAATTACGCATATATTTTGCCATTTCGCTCCAATTTTGGCATTTATTTTTGGGTTTTACTAAATCCAAATCTTAATTATTTCTCAATCAAATTATTCCGATCAGATAAGAAATTTTAATTCTTCAGTTTCATTCGAAAATTGATTAAAGCCTAGAAATATTCAAAAAACAAAATTGCAAGAATAATTAATACCATGTTTTTGAAAATATCTGCATACCAATTGTCAGAAAAATTTTGTTTAAAAATTTAAATATTGGAAATAATTTTCAAATTAAGTCTTTTTATATATATTTTTTGGCACAAAATTTTCTTAACCAAATTCACTAACTTCTTGGCACCATCTTTCCTTAATTTCCCTTAACTTTTTTGAAAATGGTTCAAAAAAGAAATATTTCAGTTTTTTGCGAAAATACTTACAAAAGAGCCATGATTACAAACGGAAAGCCTATTAATCCACCTTATCGCTGGATTTTGTAACAAAAATTTGATGAGCTTCGAAAAACCAATAATCACAAATCGATTTTATAAAAAATAAACGCTTTCATTTTTCAGTTTGTATTGGCCAATTTGCTAAACTTTTGACCCGAATTGATCAAATGGAAGCCCAAATCAATGGATCGAAGCAAATGGGTCAAGGAACATCGTCGTCATCAATGCCAATTGAGAAACAAAATAGCAAATATCCAAATTCAGCGGTGGGTGCATTTTTGGTTTAATGACAGCTCGCGTACAAAGGCAATTCTTGCACATATGTATTAATGTTTTTTCTCAACAAAGAAATTTTTAATTGAGTTTTCTAATAGAAAACTTTTTTTCTTTTGCAGATTTCCAACTTTTTCCCCAAATAAAAATAATTAAAGAATTTTTCAAATTTTCTATATCAAAAATTTATTCTATGTATTAGAAAATTTTGTTTTCTTTGAAAGTTAAAGAAGAGATATACGAGTTATACCCATTGTACGGATGGTTAATACCGGATTTTTTTTTATTGCATTTCCCTTTTTTCTTGGACAGAATGGCCATCAAATGCAAATCTATGTAAAAACACTTACCGGCCAGGTGTTAACCTTCAAAAATGTTTATCCCAGCACAACCATCGCGAAATGCAAGGCCAAAATCAAGGACATTACAGGCGTTCCGATTGATCAACAGAGACTGATCTTCGACCGTAAACTTAATTTTGTTATTATTTATTTTTCCATTTTTATGAAAATTGTTTCAGCATATCAGCTTGAGGACGGCCGTACTTTGGAGGATTACAACATTAAAAATGGGGACAATATCCACCTTGTCCTGCACCTTTGTGGTTGTTAGAGCTGAAAGATTGACCGAATTTTTGATTGAGATTTATTTGATCGGTCACATATTCCATAAACTGAAAGGATAAAGCGCGCAAATTTCGCACATCATTTTGACCAAATTTTTATCAGCAATTGTTGAATTAAATCCCTTTAAAATATTGTGTGAATTTTGCGCGCCTTTATTGTTGATTTTTTTTTTAAATTTTGGTGTATTATACCAAAACAAGAAATAAAATGGCAAATGGAGAGAGAATTATTTGTTTTTAAAAAGTGAGCTAATGAAAATTTAAATTTATTGAAATAAAAACTTTCATTGGATAAATACAAAAGCTCGAGGATGAACAGACGAATTGCTTGGACAAATATAATGTTATTGGAAAAAGTGTTGGCCAGAAAATACAGTAAACTTTTTTTAAAATTAATTGGCAAAATTTATTAAGAGGTTATGGTTTCCTCGGTTTTTAACTTGTTTTGTGCAGGTTTTCTTCGATGAAAATACACGAAAAATCCACTTTTAGCGCGGTTTCAATTATGCCGATTTTTTGCCTTTCTATGAAAGTGCCATACCTATGTTACAAATGGAAAACCCCTTAATCCACCTTAACGCTGAATTCAATAACAACAAAATAAATGTGATGAGCTTCAAAAAGCTGATATTACAAATTAATTTGTAAAAAATAAATCATCAAAAATTCACGAAAAATGCAAAAAAGTCATAAAAAAGCTAAAAATGACATAAAATGCCAAAAAAGCACGAAATAAATCCCAAAAAGTCTTGAAAAATTAGGCAAAAATAATTAAAACCAAAATCCCCTTTTTTAACATTTATCGAAGCAATTTAAAAACGATTAATTTTAATGAAAAAAGAAACAGTTCAAAAGCGTTACCCCGCCAGATTTTAAGGTCATTTATATCAGCAAAAAAAGTCATTTGAATTAAATTCCTATCCCTAGTCATAACTATAGCTAGGGTTTTTATGTGCTAAAAATCCTGAAATATGTATAAAATATGTTCTAAAAAATGCTGAAATATGTGCTAAAAACTCCAAAAAATGCCAAAATATGTGTTAAAAATTGGAAAAAACATATTCCATAAACATATAGATGGATAAAGCGTGCAAATTCACACAATCATTTTGACGAAATTTTTATCAACAATTGTTGGATTAAGGATTAACTTCCTTCTAAAATCTTATGTGAATTTGAGCGCATTTGTTGTTGATTTCTTTTTTTGCGAAGATAAGTAGTTGAAATTTTTGAAAGATTTTTCGATAAAAATAAATATTAAATGCAATTAAATAATTTAAACAAAGAAATTAACTCTATGTACATATCAGGGATGGCACGGAATTCCGATTTCCGACTTCCGATTTCCGAAAAAATTTTGGACGTCGGAATTCCGACTTCCGATTTCCGAAATTTTTGATAAAAAGTCGGAAATTTTCGGAAATTTTTTTTGAAATTTTTTTCAAAAAATTAACAATTTTTTACAATTTTGGTTAATAATTGCATTGAAATTTTCAAAAATTTCCCGGCGGCGCCTATCGGCACCGCCGCACCCTAAAAATCATATTTTTCTTGAGAAATTTTTGCCTCAAAATCGCTAAATTTAGTCATTTTTGGACAAGATTTGTTAACAATTTGATTAAAAATTATAAAAAAATTTCCCCGGCGGCGCCTATCGGCACCGCCGGACCTCGCCCGCCGTGTTTTCAAAAATTTTGAAAAAAAAGCGCCGCAAAAAAAAGGTAAAATTTTTGATGAAAATCATTGAATAATTTTTTAAGGCAAATATTTATTTAAATAGATCAAAAAAATTTTGAACCAGCTTTTACTTGGTTAAGAATTAAAAATTTAGCCTATTATAATATTTAAAAATTTTTTTTATTATATTTTATATTTTTTGAAAAATTTCCGATTTCCGACTTCCGATTTCCGACTTCCGATTTCCGACATTTTTGGGGTCGGAATTCCGATTTCCGATTTCCGAAAAAATTTTGGACGTCGGAATTCCGACTTCCGATTTCCGAAATGTTTGATAAAAAGTCGGAAATTTTCGGAAATTTTTTTTGAATTTTTTTTCAAAAAATTAACAATTTTTTACAATTTTGGTTAATAATTGCATTGAAATTTTCAAAAATTTCCCGGCGGCGCCTATCGGCACCGCCGCACCCTAAAAATCATATTTTTCTTGAGAAATTTTTGCCTCAAAATCGCTAAATTTAGTCATTTTTGGACAAGATTTGTTAACAATTTGATTAAAAATTATAAAAAAATTTCCCCGGCGGCGCCTATCGACACCGCCGGACCTCGCCCGCCGTGTTTTCAAAAATTTTGAAAAAAAAGCGCCGCAAAAAAAAGGTAAAATTTTTGATGAAAATCATTGAATAATTTTTTAAGGCAAATATTTATTTAAATAGATCAAAAAAATTTTGAACCAGCTTTTACTTGGTTAAGAATTAAAAATTTAGCCTATTATAATATTTAAAAATTTTTTTTTATTATATTTTATATTTTTTGAAAAATTTCCGATTTCCGACTTCCGAATTCCGATTTCCGACGTTTTTGGGGTCGGAATTCCGATTTCCGACTTCCGAAAAATTTTTGGGCCTCGGAAATCCGATTTCCGATTTCCGAAAAATTTTGGACCCCCGGAATTCCGATTTCCGATTTCCGAAAATTTTTGGGGCCTCGGAATGCCATCCCTGGTATGATTCATGGATTAACATCACTGGGTTTTGGATCAACATCCCTGACAATTTCACAATAGCGTCGGAAGGTAAAAATTTGTTTTATGCTAAACCAATGGACCACCAAAATAGCCTAATTCACAATCAACAGCATTACATTGGAACATGCATTGAAACGGTAATTCGGATGTACTCACGCGACTGGGACCCCGTGGAGGAAGCGAATCGTGAATGGTTTCGTTCCCTCCAGCTCGGCCCACCAAATTCCGATCGCGAAACATCATCCCGTCACCCACGCTAGCCAATGATCAACCATTCAACACAGAAAGACGAGGACGTCTTGCGTCGGTGATTGGAGGATACTGGTAAATTCGGCGCAGTTCGTGGACATGAAAGGTAAGTCATTTTTGAGAATGAACCGCATTAATTTTTGATCAACTTAGATTCACTACACAAAGATTTCGTTCAAAATTCCATCACTTCAATGAGGTAAAACGGTAAAAGAAAAACTCAACCTAAGGGAGGACAGATCTAACATTCTTAATTTCAAGGCACCCTGCGCGGCGGTGATTGGACGTCAACTGGGCGATGAACGAAGGAGGACATTTCGTTGAAACGGACGGATGAATCGGCGGCATTGGCATTTCCATTCCTCTCTTCCCCTTCCTTCAATTTTGTACATGTTTGATTTCCCCATTTCTCCTTTCCTTTTGTTTTGTTCCTTCTCAATTGTTTCTTCTCAAATTCCCTTTTTTTTTATACTGGAATTTCGGCTGTTCTTTTTTATTTCACCCCTAAAATTTTGGGCCACCAAACCCTGTACAGCTCTTCCAACTCGGAACTTCGTCTTTTGCACCGTTCCTTCGCACCACTCTGGGACGGAATGAACTCTGGTTGATTCTCTCCAACCTCTCAGGCCAAGTCTGTTCATAAATTGAGCAGCTGGTGCGCAGGTGGTTGGATTGGGAACCGAAGGGCGAAACCGTTCTCGGACTGGCGCAGCATCATCGGCCAACTTCGAGGATCGAGGACGATCCTATGGAAGGGGGGAGCTGTAAGGGATTGGCACACCCTCAAAAACAATTTTATTTTCCCTCAGCAGTCGGACTTTCCATTCTTTATTATCACATTTTCTCATCTCGTTTATCCCATTCTTCCCCGCCCCTTTTCCGTTCCCTTCACACTTTTCCTTCCCCCAGCGATCAGTTAGTCAGTCGTCAGAGAGAGTCAAGTCGTTAAGCCTATTCGATCAGTCGTTCGTCATGGAATATTTCAATCACCATTTATCCGGAGAGAATAAATATTCTAATAACATCGAGGCTTTTTGGGGAATTTCACCACCAATCCTGGGCCCGGGATTCCGTTCCCCAAATCGTCCTCCCATTTATTCTTCGAGCAGTGTGTCGACTGGGGACCCAACACGCCTCCCTCACTATATAATTTCACTCTTGGCAAGCAGAGTCCAATAGTAAAATATAAAAGATTATTACATTGTTATTGACTTTAGCAATTCCCTAATATTCGGCCGTGCCGATTTCGGTGTTTTTTCTAATTTAGGGTTTCAAAGGATTTTGTTAATTTCTCTTTTTTTAATTATTAAATAATTTTTGTAACGATTTATGGCCTTTACCATGCCGTGTGCAGTGCCTTGGCCACCATTGTGTCCGTGTGATTGGGCGAAAGCGCCGAGGGCGAAGTGTCGGCATTGGCCATGGAAAGCACATGCTGATGAAGCATAGTGACACGGGACGAAATGCCAAGGCCGCCAATTGGGCCGGAATTGACTTCCACCAGAAAAAATAATAATAAATTATGGAAAACTTAATCATGGAATTGTTCGTAAATTTGCAAAACATATCATTCCTTAGGTTTCGACCCCAAAATTCGACTTTTTATATATAAAATTCCATCAAAAATCTATTTTCAAGTTTTTTGTTTAATCTTCAAAAATTTTAATAAATTAAGAATAATCATATAAATATGCAAGCTTTCAAGCTCAGACAATGGGTTTACCTGCTTCAATTCCAATTTCTTCTCATCGTTTTCTTCACTTTGATGTGTCATATAATCCTAAATAAATAAGTTTAAAATTAAATTCAATTAAATTAATAAATTAAATGTTTTTTTAAATTTAAATTCATTATTTAATAAATAGGGCGAGTATTTTTAGGGGCGAAATCCAAAATAGGGACCTAAATAGGGGCGAAAAAGTTTCAAATGTAGGGGGTGAAATTTATTAAAATAGCTGTTTTTGTATGAAAAAATTTAACCCAAAAGCAAACAATTTTATTCATTCAAATAATTATTTATTTTCGAAATTTTTGAATACATTTTTCCAAAAAAAAAATAAATAAAAAATTCAAAAATCAAAAATCAAAATTTTGTCAAGGAAGAAGTAAATTGCAAAATCCTCGCCCTATTATTTAAATTCAAATTCAATGAATTAATAAATAAAATGTTTATTTAAATTTAAATTCAATTTAATTTAAATTCAATTAATTAATAAATAAAATGTTTATTTAAATTTAAATTCAATTTAATTTAAATTCAATTAATTAATAAATTAAATGTTTATTTAAATTTATATTCAATTAATTAATAAATTAAATGTTTATTAAATTTAAATTCCTTTATTTTTTACCGCTCGTTGGCAAAACAAAGTCAGTGGCTGTTTGAATCCGTCTTTATAACAATTTTCTATAAAGTCAACAGTTAGCCGAAATTCCTCATTTGTTTCTGTTTGGGCGCGGTGCATTTCCTTCAGAAAGTCAAAGTCGCGCATTGCGCGGAAGTACAGTAATTGCAGTGACTGAAAGCAAAATTGAATACGGTAAGAAAAAAGATTTTTTATTTGGAAAGAGAATGTTCTAAAAAATCAAATTTAATTTAATGCTTTTAGCATAGTTTCTTTTCTAAAAATGGTTCATCTTTCAAAGGCATATTAAAATTTACGAATATAAAAATTTTGTTTTCTTGGGTGATTTTATGAAATTTTCTTTTTATTTTTTATAAAAATATTTTTACATAAAACGCTTTTAATTCTTTATGAGATTTTGTTAAACATTCTTAAATTGAAAAAGGACGAGTTATTTCAATTAATTGTTTTTTTAGGCATTATGCCAGCTTTTCCTTTATCCTGCCTTTATATATAAATGTGTTTTTAAGCAAATTATCAATCACTTTTTGTACGTCCACCGCTTTGTGGAAAAGTGCGCGAGGGAATGGCGACGGAAATAGCGAAAAGGGCACAAAGCTAAAAGTTTAGATTGATCTAAAGAGCACCGATCACAGAACAACAACAACCGCTCGCGCTTGGTGATCAGTCCGTTTGCCAACGCCCATTTTTTGGCCTCGTCAATTTGTCCCATCAAAAATTTCTGATCACTTTGCTGGGCATCCTCTGCTAATATTTTTCATGCTTTATCAATTTAACAAAATGCTTCATTATAAGATATCTAATGGGTTTGGTCCTCCCCAATTTTCCTAAACCTAATTTTTAAGATTTTCGAATAAATTTTAAAAATCACCCGCTT
>SIJG01000249.1:53413-66990 GCA_023374025.1 Heterodera schachtii
GTTGCAGAAAAATTTTTAACTTTTGTAAATTATTTTTATGAAAATTTATATTTCATTTCAAATTTAAATAAATTAATTATTTTTATGGATGTCGATTATATTATGTTGCTTTTTCAAATATTCGCATTTTTATTTTGTTGTTATCAAACTTAAAATAATCCGCTGATTTTATGATGGGTTTCATAAATTCCAATTTGAAGTCATTAACTAATTGTTTTGGATTAAAGATAAAATATTATACAAAATAAATAGTATTTAAAGAAATAATAAAATGTAGATTGTGTACATAAACTCAAAATATGCAACCAGATTACAAAACAAAAATTTCTCGAAATAATTGAAATTATTTAATTTTGCTTAAAAGTTTTGTTTTTGAAATTCAAATTTTAAAATAAAATAATTAAGAAAAAGAAAAACTGACAATTACTATTGATAATTAGTACATTAAAAGACGCTAAATTTAAATTGCATTGAGAAAATAAAAGAAATTTAAAACATTAAACTGAATCATTAATAAAAAAAAATTAACTTAACTTCAATTTCTTCACCCAATTATTAATAATTTATTTTTATTCATTTAAATCAATTCCAATCATTAATAAACTAGCTGCTAATTAAAAAAAAAATATTAAATAATTGTACAATAAATACTATGTTTCATTTATTATTTTTATGGCATTTTATCATTAAATCATTAAAAAATTTTAAATAATTTAACAAAAGTTTTTACTGTTCGCAATAAAAAAGAAAATTTAAATATAAAAATGTAAATAAGGAATAAAAAATTAAAGCCAATTTAGATTTATATTTAATAAAATTTTAATTACACAAAAATATTTTAAATGTAGGGGCAAGAATTAGGGTGATCAAACGAAAAAAATAAAATTACTATAAAAATAGAAAGGGAAATTCATTTTCATCACCCAAATAAATGGAATAATGAATATTTATGATACGAAATATATACAATTAAAAACTTAATGGAATTCAAATAATTTATAATCAAATTATAATAAAAAGGAAGAAAATTTAACAAATTTAAAAAATATAATTATGCAATTAATAATTAATTAATGAAATTGTTATTAGGAACCAATTCGTTTCGCATACAATGCGGCCAAAAAGCAAGGGAAATTTGTTTTTGTTTTTATCATTTATGTAGTAGACAAAATTTTTAAAATTTAGATTATAATATTTTCACTTGAAAAAATTAAAGTAAAAATTTAAAAAAAAAAAAAACAAATTTTCGAGAAGAATTTTTTCACCAGAATTTAATAAATATGTTTATTTTGTTGGTAATAGTACCGATGGTAGTCCCCCTTTTTCGAAAAATAAAATTTTTGAAATTTTTTTTCGAGAAAAGTTCGTATTAGTGGTTTTAAGTAGAGTGCCACGGGACCGGGAATTTTGGGCAAACCCGGGACCGGGACCTATTCGGGTTGAAAAACCGGGAATTTTTGACTGGGAAAACCGGGAAAAAACCGGGACTAGTCCCGGTCCCGGTCAAAACCGGGACCTTGGTACTCAGTTGTACTCAGTTGTCCGTGTTCAGGTCCCGGTCCCGTGGCACTCTAGTTTTAAGGGTCGGAGAATCCGAATCGGAAATAAATTTCAACCCATGTCGAACCCCGGACCAGAATTCGAACAAAAATTCGAAATTCAAATTTCTCGAATTTAGCATTTTTGTTCAACATATGTTCGCATACATGGAAACGAAATGAAATGCATCAATGCTTCATGAAAGATTGTTTATACCATTTTTAGACTAAAATGTGAAATTCGAAAATTTTGAAATTCAAATTTTTATTTTTCGAAAAAGGGGGACTACTATCGGTACTATTACCATTTTGTTTTGTTTATCTCAACGATTTCTTTTTATATTTATTTTCTTACTTTTTGATAACTTTCATTTTCTATCTTTATTCTCTTTTTGTCTTTTAATTCCATGCTGCGTTATTCTTTAATTTGTATATCAGTGCAGAGATTAAAATGATATTAAAAGGTTTTAATTTCATATTTAGCACCATTTTTTTCTTAATTAATTATTATTTGTAAAACTCGGACTTCCTTCATCCTAGCACCGTGATATTCTTTTCATTTCTCGTGATAATCCCATGGATATAAATGGTGTTATTGTTATCAATTTTGTTGTACATTTAAGTTTTAGTTTTTATTTTGCTAACGCCCGCTCCGAAACGCAGTGAACTTAAAATTTGTAAAATGTTTAAAAGAAATTTCATTATTTTTGTTGTTTGCACTAGGTAATTTGCAATATGTGCTTTTGGGTCATAATTTAAATAAAAACATATGCCAAAAAATCAGTAATAATAAATTAACTTAAAAATCAATTAAGAAATAATTGAACATGCTAAAATACTGTTTTATAATGTGAAAACTTTAGAAATTTGCTTAAGGTTACGAGAATAAGATCTAAATAAAAAACATTTATGTAAATATATCGCGGGTTCCCAGATATGTTTTATTCAATGCAACAAAAAAAAGTAAAATATTATATTCAAATTAAAAAATATTAACTATCACAAATAAGAAATTTACATAAATAAATTGTAATCTTGCAAATTTATATAACTTAAATGTAAAAGAAATTTTTTGATTAATAATATTGCATCTTTATACATGTCGACTTATAAATTTTTGAAATAAAATCATTATTAGAAACTAATTCTTTTCACTAAATATTAAGCAATGAATTTTTTTATTATTTCTTTAACTTACTAAAAATAAGTTGGTATTTTAGTGGAAAGATTTCTTGAAATTTACCTCATTTTTCGTTTGTTTTTTGTTTTTTTTTTAAGTTGTGTGGCTACTTAATTATATAAAAATATTTAGATAGTTTTTCTCTTTTTATGTCATTTAAAATTTTTATATAAAAATATTTAAATTGTTTTTGTTTTAATTTTATTAAAATTTATCCAATTTTAATATAATAGAATGGAATTTTATAAAAATAAATTGATATTGATTTTAATAGCATTAGATGTTTTCATATTTTCATCATACGTCAATGCATAGCATAAGTTTTTTATTATTTAATAAATTTTTGTATTAATTTCTTCATCAAAATTATAATGTTTTTTAATTAAATCATTGGCGAAAATCAAATGTTTTAAAAATGACCTTTTTTTTACTTTTTTATGGTATCAATAAAAAACATTATTTTAAATTATCATAATTTAATTAATTATAAATTAACAAAAATTTTATAATAAAGGTAAAAATAACAATTTTAAGAACTTTACGCTGGAAAGGCCACAGAAGAGATTCTATTCGTCATGGTAAAAATAAATAATTAATAATAAGACAATTTTCATAAAAGTAATTTTATAATTTAATAAGAAAAGTGAGGGCAGAGATAAATTTATATAAAGCAAATGTTTATAGAAAAATTAATATTTTTAAGATATAATTCATTAATATGACATGCATATCAATATAATTGTCTAAATAGTAATCAGAAAATTTTGTGAATATTCAAATTATAAATGTCTCATGTAGAAAGTAAAAAATAAATATTCTTTATATAGAAAATTCAAATTTTATTATTTAATAAATATTTTGTTTTTAAACTAAATTTTTAAATATAAAATTCAGAAAACTTTTTTTTATTTTATATAATAAACATGCTTAATCAGCGAGATTTGCTTATTTTATGATCGAAACAATGATTTTATTCTTTATAAAAACACAAAAATTAAAAAAATCATTAACTGGCATTAAAGATACCAAATTAAAATTAAAAAATTAGCTTTTAATAATATTTTTCTGATTATTGAGTAAAAAATCTTTGTGTTCGTAAATTTAAAAACACCATTTATACTTTAATAAAAACTTAAAAATTAAAAGTAAATTTAGCAGTTTATTCTTTAAATTAATAATCATATTAGCATTTACAGTTTCTTTTATTTATTTTTAAAATTTTCAAAAAATTAACAATTAATATATTAAATTAAGCTAAATTAGTAAATGAAAGTAAAGAATAAAAATTTATTTAATTTTTACCTTAAATTTAAACACTGAAAAGAAACGCACGCGTAATTATTCAGTACTATTAGAAAACAAATTCATACAAAGAATACGGAATTTATAAATTAAAATAGATTTATAAACATTGACAGATTATATTTTATAAAAAATTATTATTTAAATCGTAACCAAAAAAAATTGTCAATACTGGGCAGAAAACAAGAGAAAAGATGTAATAGTGATATATTAATACTTATTATTCAAAAAAGAAAATAATTCAAAAAATTCAGAAAATATTATTTTATTAATTTTAAAACAAATAATAATAAAATGATTTTTATTCGCAAATATTTCTAAATGAAATTACGAAATTTTACCTTAAAAATATTGCTAACATTTTTTTAAAAAATTTTTAAATTTAAATTGAACATCAATAAAATTATAAGAAAAAAAATTATGAGTTTTTATATGAAAAATAATAATAATATTAACAATTCCTTTCTAATATCGTAAAAATAATACAAATCAAATAATTTTTTGCTTCGGAGATGAAAATCAGAAAATATCGTTGATCCATATGAATTAAAAATATTGTTAAATATGCCTTCAATTCAAATTTATTTATTCTTATTATTTACAAAACCGTTTATATATTTTTGTAATTATTTTTATTTAAAATTATTGGTTCTCATTTGATAACAAGTTGAATTTTTAATATTCATCTATTTATTATTTTCTTGTCGAAGGATCAATCTGTTTTGCAGTATCTGATAACTGTTTTTTATATTCACAAATAATTATAATTTTTAATATTTATACCTCGTATTCCTCGTTCAGTCCATCTGCATTTAGCTTAAGGATTTAATACATTACGTTTAAATAAATATTTATAAATAAATACAAAATGAAATTTAATTTTTAAAGTTTTCCTAAACACATTTACCAGTTAGGAATTTATTCATTTTCCAGAAAATAGATTTTGTTTAGAATAGTTAATTTTTGTTTAATACTTTGATTTTTAACAAAATTTTTGGCCTTTTTCTTAAACTATCTTTATTCTGTTAAAAACATCTTAATCCGGGAATTATTGCAAGGAATTTATTTGTAAGAATTATATATAACATTGATAATTATTTTAGTTCTTTTTAATGCTGCTTTTAATAGTCAAATATAATCAAAAACAAATCAATAAAATTTTAAACTTTTGGAGTCTTTCTTCACGATAAAAATAAGGCAAGAAGTTAGTCTTCTTAAATTCCATAAAAAAAATAATTTATTAAAAATTCATGAAAAGTAATTAGAGAGAGTCTCGTAAATCAAAACCATCCAAAAGAAATAACCAAAAAAAATTTCAGAACATACACTCCTAAGAAAAATTGATCCACAAAATTTAATATTTTTTTTCTTAATAAAAATTTTTGGTTTAAAAATTTTGTTCTTTTCGAAAAAAAATTTAATTAATAATTTAAAAAAGTTAAATTGATAAATTTATAATTAAATTAAATTCAATTAAATAAAGCGTGTCAGAATCAGTAAAAAGACATTAAAAAGAAAATGATAGCATCAAAAAAAGGATAAAAAAATGAATTTTATATAAAATCAAAAATATAATTTAGAAAAAAATTATTTAATTAACAAACTGAAGAGAATATAATCAAGGAAAAAAGGAAAAATAAAATTTAGAGTTAGAAAAGAAACAAAGTAAATTAAGTGTTCATTATATTTAATCATATTTATAAAAATCAAAATTAAAGAAAAGCATATGCATTCCTTGGATTTTAAGAAACTCGTCAATATCTCTTGAATGATACCAAATTTGTCCGAATTCGATCATTAAAACGTTAGAATGCCTAAGGACTTCAATTTTTGAGTTTCAAACCGGTTTAAACATAGGTTGAAACCCATTTCCGCAACTGGAGATTTATTTTCAATACTTATCTCCTCTTAACGAATTGATTGGTATAGCATTTGTATCATTTTTTCTGGGGAGTTAACTATAATTCAACTAACTTTTTTTCTATAAAAAATTTTCTTTTATATTTTTCCATTTGTCTTCCTTTTATATTTTTTGAAATTATATTTTAATTTTTCTCATTTTTATTCTTGTTCGTGTCGTTCGGAATAGCCATTAGGATAGAGAACAATATTTTTTTTTATTCAGAATGCACTTAGGAAAATTATACAAAAAATAATAAAATAAAATTTATTTTTTGAATATAAATTATTTATTTTTAACTTCGCCCAAAATAAATCAGATTATAATATGTATTGATATCATTCGGTAGCCCTAAGTGTTTTTGAATATAAAAATTAAAAAAGTTAAGAGAAGATAGAGAAAAGATAAAATAATAAATTATTTTACAATAATTAAATAAATCTATAAATTTTTGGATAAAAAATAATTGTTCGATTTGTCGGCATCAATCACTATAATGATAATTCAATTAAATACTGAAGACAAATATTTAATTATAAAAGGACATTTAAAATGTAACGGATAATAAAGTATTTCTTCTAGCGTTCTCAGGATAAGCAAAAATTCAAAAATAAAATAAATTAAAGAAGGTTAATAAATAATAATTATTATTGTATATGCTTGGTTATCCAATTAGAAAAAGGGAAAAGAACAGAGATAAAGAATTTTTGAATTTAAGCCTATAGACAGAAAGAAGAATTTTAACAAAAATTTATGATAATCAAAGATGAAAATTAACAATTCTGTCAGCGACAGCGACACTTATTAAAAAAAATATTTAATATTTATGGTGATATTAATTTTTCGCATTAAATCTTTGAAATATTTTAAACCATTCATAAATTATTTATGAAAAATATTATTTAAAAGAAAATTTTATATAATAATTTCAAATAAGAATATGTAAATAGCACAATCATTAAATATGAAATTTTAAAGCAAAATAATAATTTACAATTTATAAAATTATTAAAATAAAATTAATAAATTTCGTTTGTTGATTTTTCATTTTTATGTGATTTTTTAATTTATTATGAATTGCATTATTATTTTTACATTTTAGAAATTATTTGAATCATTTATAGTAAAATAGTTTTTTAATTGAAATACGAAATGTTGAAATAAATTATGATTTGCTAAATTTTTAATTTTAACAATATGAAATTGTATAATTTATTTATTTATTTATTTAATTTTCTTTTATTAATTGTAAAAAAGTTTATTTATTGTCTATTATCTCTTTTTGCTCTTTAATCTCACGGCCTCATCTAGATTTTATTTGTCTTGTTTTTTTCGACTTTTTATTAAATAGTACAATTATATGGTATGATTTATGAATGTAAATTTATTTCATTTATTCTCTTGTTTAAAATATGCATATAAAAGTTTTTTCAATGTATTAAAAATAATTAATTGCAAAAATAGATTTTGACTTGATAATTTATTTCTAACTAAAAATATTTATTATAATATAATATTTTATATCATTAAGCTATGCTAGATTTATTTAAAATATCTTATTATTTAATATTTTTAAAAAACATTCATTTATAATTTTTGTAAAGCATCACTATTTTTATTTTTAATAAAATTTAAATTTTTTTAAATTTTCAAATTTTTAAAGTATTTTATAATTATTAAACCATTATTAAGTTTCAAATTTTTCAAATTTTTTAAAAATATTTAATTATTTATATATATTAGAATTTTGTTAGATTCTAAAGATATATTTATATTTTTTCTTGAAATGATATTAAAATATTTTATAATTTCATATTTATCACCTATTTTTGTCTTAATTAATTATTATTTGTAATTTATATTGCGGTTTAATTAAGGCCATAATATTTTTTATTCGAGAGATATTTATGGTATAAAATTAAATGTTTTTTCTAATGCTAATTTTAAATGATATTATTTTTTAAACAAATATTATTATGAACAGCAAACAGTTCATTCATATTTTCGAAATTTATTAAAATTATTCTTTATTTAAATAAGAAATGTTTTATATAATTTGAAAATTTAAAAAATTAATTATTTATAAATTCAATATTTATCACATAATTTTTTTATAATTTATTTTTACTGTTGCTTTCCGTGCTGCCTGAGAGCTCTTCAATTTTGATTTTTCTATTTTTACTTATATTTATAATTTTTTAGTTTTTAGCTAAATTTTGTGGTTATTAATTAAAATTTTTTATGTTTTCTTTACATATCATTAGATTAACAAACTCATAATCAGGGCTGCCAAAAATATGCACGAAAAGTGGCCAAAATATGCGCATAAATATGCAAATAAAGTCGTGAAATATGCATCAAATATGCACAAAAATCGTAAAATATGAACCAAATATGCACAAAAAAAACTTGAAAATTAGGGGTGTAAATTAATTTAAAAAATTTTATTCCTCATAATTTTACCGGTTGTTTTTGCAATTTCAAATCAAAAATTTCTCAAGGTTTTCGGCAGTGAAACTCACAGTTGACCCACTCGCGCACCCATTCAGATTTGGATTTAATTTTAGGCAATCAAATGCAATTCCGAAGGGATATTCAAATCGGAAAATATTTGACGAAAAATGGCAAAATATGCATGAAATATGCATAAAAACCCAAAATATGCAAAAATATGCAAATAAAAGTCCCGACTTTTATACGCAAACACAAAAAAGAAAGTGTTTTTTGTACTATTTAGAGCTTAAATTGTAAATAATTTTTTAATCATGCCAAAGACAAAAATTATTATAAATGTCAATGGTCCTATTATAAAATGTTCATATTTCGAAAATATTAATAATTTTTTCATTGTAAATTATATTCTTATGGAATAAAAAAATAATTTCGAACGAACACACGACAAGGTTATTTAAATTGTTTTGTTCAAGAGCTTGACGATCTTCTAACTTTCGGACACTCGTTTTGTCAATAAGAAAATTGCATTTTTAATATATAGAATTATGTACTAATTTGAAATTCATGGTCATATTTCTTGGGTAAGTATGGGGCGTTTACGAGTTTCGCTCTGAGTTAAAAAAAGACAAAAGAATTATCTTTATATGATTTGGGCAAATAATTCCTAATTCAAAAATGTAAGCAAATAAATAAAAGCAAAAAACAAATCTTTCTATATTTCGTATAATAACTTTATAGTTTTTCTAATAGCCTGCAAAATTTCAAAAATTTCATCAAGTTTCAAACAAATTATGGCCAAAAGTACTCAAAAAATTAAACTTGTGTCGAGTTTGAATCTAGTCCGGGTAGCCGATCTGGTCAATTATTTTTATTTAAACTATTAAGTTGATATTCAATTAAAGCAAAAATGAATTAGATTTATTTTCTTTATAAAATTGTAAAGTTATTTGCATTAATAATTATAATAATATTTCTTCTAATTTATTCTTTGACTATATTGGAAAATTCAGTCCAAAGTTAAATTCTGAAAAGATTTACTTTATATGACGAAAAATAAATAAAATTTTAAATTAATTTTTTCGGAAATTTGCCGATATTTTCGAACGTGTAAAAAATATTCTGACTTCCGGACCGGAATTTATTTAAAATTTTACCAAAAAATATAGATAATTTTTATGTTTTTCTATTTGAATTATTTACTATTAGACCTATATTACTAATTTTTAATAATTGTAAAATGCACATTCATTTTTTTTGTTTATTTTGATCGTTTAATCACTTCATGTAAAAGAATTTTTTGAATTTGCATGGAATATTAATAATTTATTTACTTGCCATTTCAATTAAAAAAAAAAAATTTTTGAGATCTTTTTTAAAAATTTATAAAAACTTCATAAATTATATTGTTAGGAAGTCACTATTCCACTTAATCTTTTTTTGTTGTGTAAACTATAAAAATATGAATATTTTTGAGCCCTGAATCTGCCAACTTGGTGGGGCAATCCTCGGCAAGTTAAATTCGTTTTATAGAAAATTTTTTTATATTTTTAAATATTTTTTAGTAAATGAATTTCTTCATTTCTGTTTTTTATAAGTGTTTTTCTAGGTTTTTTAACAATTAGCAACGACTTTTTTGATAATTTTTAAAAATTCACTTATTTTATCTCTTGCTTAATTTAATAATATTTTTAAAAATATTTAGAATTATTAATTATAAACTAAATCTAATCCATTAGAAAAATGACTTACAGAAACTTGCGGAGAATTTCGAGCAAAGCAAAGTAAAAAAATATTTCAAAGTTTCACATTGACAAATAAATTAAATATTAGTTAAAAGTTGTACATAATTAAAATTTACAGATTATTTATTATGCAATTTTTGTTTTATCATTCTATGTATTAAAACGATTCCGTTTTTCACTTCCATTATAAATTCGGATTATTTCTCACATAGTTTTCATCTGATAATTAAATACTCCAAAATGATTTTTTAAATGTATAGTCACGAATAAACCAATTGTCTCATTTATATTTTGGTTTTATGATTTCATATGATAAAATTTATCCATAACTCTTCTATAATAATATCATAAATTTTTTAAAATATAATAAGAAATCTTAAATTATGTTGCATTTATTTGTAATTTTTTATTTTAATGTCGAAAGATTATAATTTGCTAAATTTTTATTTAAAAATATGATAATTGTAAAAAAATTTATTTATTTATTTATTTTCTTTTATTTAATTAATTGTAAAATAATTTTATTTAGTAACTTTTATCTCTTTTTGCTCTTTAATCTCACGACTTTTGAGCTTCCTTATTAATAGCCTCTGAAATGTCGCTTTTTGAGATTCTTTAGATTCACTTGTTATTAATTAAGTAAAATTATACATTAAGATTTATGAAGTATATTTGTCATAATTTTCTCTTGTTTAAAATATAGTATAATGTTTTTTCAAATATTTTAAGTAAATTATTATAAATATGTTTTACTTTTATGTTTTATCCATTTTGATTAAATAATTCTTAATAATTTTATATAATCAATAATTCTTTATTATTTTCATTATTTTATTGTATTTTTGTCGTTATTTTTTTGGATTATTTAATTTGTTTAATTCATATATTATTTGTCCATTTATTTATTTAAAATATTTATCTTTATTTATAGCTTAAGTGACTTTAAAGAAACAAGATCCTTCTAATCAAGCCGATGAAAAGATTTTTTTTTATATAACTTTGCTAAAAATGAACTAAATTTCATTTCTCGATAACATTCGATGGCCCTAACAAATAAGTGTTTTCTTTAGCCTAGAAAATTTCAAAGAAATTTGTTAAACCTCAAAAAAGTTATTGCAAAAATGTTTAAAAAACTTAGGTTTTTTAGCTTCTCAGGTCATAACTTTTTTGAAACTTTGTGAATTTTTTTGAATACATTTGATGGTTTATGACTAGAGCCCAGATTTTTAGGTTTTAACCTTTTTTTGGGATAGTACTTGATGAACTCCCAACACCATCCAGCCTCATCATGCCGCCGCCCACTTTATTTCCACCGTCGCTTACTTCATCAATTCCGCTGACTTTTAATCAACACTTCTGATAATTATTTTATTTTTTGGCTTCATTAACCAAAGCACATTTTTAGGAATTTTCATCGATTCATATTAATTTTAATCACCTAACAAAAATGATATATTATCATATATTCTGATTCAATAAGAATTTATTTAAATTTAAAGATAGAATAAAGTAAATTTATTTCTAGAAAAAAGATTTGATTATTACAAATCCATGTTCTAAAGATAGTTGCTGATAAATTAGCAGAGTTGACTATCCTTATCTTCTCGCTTATGTGCATTTTCATTTCAGATTGTTCAAAATTGTTTACAAATCTAATTTCGCCAGCGAAACTGCGCCAAATTTGAGAAATTTAAATAATTATTTAAGCGAAATGTTTTTATTCCAAAATTTAAAGATATAAGTTAAGGATTTTGGAATTAATACATTTCAACTTCTTAAAATTTTTTGGATTTTTCTTTTCAACTACTATAGGCACTGCCAAATTCCAAAATCCGCCTAAAATATTAAAAAATTGATCCTATATTTACTTCATTTCTTTTAAATACATAATTGTAAAATAAATTTAATTACTCATAATTGTAAAATGAATTTAATTACTATGTATATCTATTTTTGCTCTTTAATTCTCTTGATCTATACTCTTTTTTATTCGGTTGCTGCCCAATAAATAAAAAATTGTAAGATAGTTATATTGTAAGTAATAATTCAAATATATTAACAATTATTATCTTTTATGAAATATTGTTTATTTAATTAAGTGCTATTTTACTTTTTTCTATTAAGTAATATTAATTATTGTTGATTGTAATAATTTATTTTATAAATTTTTTGTTTTGCATTTATTTACATATTTTGATTGACATTCTTTTTTTATTACTCCTAGTTCAAATTTGAAATCGTTTTTTTTACAGTTATCTTATATTTTATAATACATAAATTTAGTTACTTTTGTCAATTATTTAAATCAAATTAATTTTGAATTTTTTTACAATATTAGTATTTTAAAATAGTTTATCTTTTAATAAAAATATCTGTAACATTTTTACTTTTTAACAAAATACTTTTTTAATTTAAAAAAATTTAAATTCATCAGAATTATGATTTTTATTTAATTATTGAATTGGAACTACGTATTTTGACGAAATATTGTTATTTTTTTCTTATATGCTTAATTATATTGTTTAGATGTATTAATATGAGAAGGGTCTTATTTTAATTCTATTAATTTCTTTTTTTTAAAGTTTAAAATAATCATCAAATAAATTATTTATTGAATTTTTTTTATTTCCATTGGATTTCTTTGGGAATAATATCTGTCCAATAATCAAAAAATTTAAAATTTACCAATTGTATTAATTACTTTTTATGCTGTAATGAGATTTTGTCAAAAAATTATACAATTATCAAAATGATAATTAATTACTTGCTTTAAAAATTTTTGAAAAAATTTTTTATTATAGAATTAGAGAATAATTATTCAGCATACAATCAAAAAATTCAGCATTTTAAATTTCATCGTATTTTAACATTGTTGCCAATTGCATTTATTATTAAATTCAGATTTATTATACCAATTTTAATAAAAAAAATTTAAGTCTTTCGTTCAAATGATTATTATAGTGAAATTATAATTAATCTTTTATTTCTTTTTAATTGCATAAATTTGTTCTACAGTTCCTATTATTTATCATATAAACAGATCTTATTTGAGAAGAAGATTTATAAGAAGAATCATTATTTATTTTTATAATTTTTAAAAGGGTTTGTTGGGATGCCAATTCATAAAAGAGCGGAACAGCACCAATCGAACTCTGTTTGTTTTTCAGAATTTAAAAATTTCAATAAATAATTTCATAATTTTATGTATTCTCCTAACGAATAAGCTAATCTCATTTATCTTCCTTCCCCTTTATCATTTTCCATTCGCTTCTCCATGATTCTCTTTCTTATACTTTTCCCTATTTATCTCACTTTCTTTCCTTTCTCTCTTTTTCTTTCTTTCTCTCGTAACTCCCTTCTCTATATCTTTAATTCTTCTCCGTTTTGCCTTCTTTTTCTCCATCTTCTCTCTCTTAATTATTTTTTTTCTCGCATTTTTTATCTCATTCTTTCTCTCCCTT